>CAKNYM010047618.1:3443-14560 GCA_932195095.1 Andricus curvator | reverse complement strand
GTTAGTAATTTGAAAGTTAATTCTTTCTAACTGAAAAGTCTACTATTATATTTTTCGTTTAGAATGCATCTATTTCAGTTAAAAATTCTACGATTTGGTTGAAGATTTAACTATTTTCTTGAAAATTCGTTTTTTTTTTAGTTGAAAATTAATTATCTTGACTGAAAATTTAACTTATGCGTCATTGGCTGAAAATTGATTGTTTTTTGTTGAAAATTCAACTATTAAATTTTTAATAAGAATTCATCTTTTTTGGTTGAAAATTAAATTACTTCGTCAAAAGTTGAACTATTTTGTTGAACATTCATTTTATTGGATGAACATTGAAATATTTTATGGAAAATTTTGTTTGTTTGTTTAAAATTGATTTTTTGGGTGAAAATCGACATACTTTATTTTTGTTGAAAATTTATCTTCTTTAGT
This sequence comes from Andricus curvator, assembly GCA_932195095.1. Classification (NCBI taxonomy): domain Eukaryota; kingdom Metazoa; phylum Arthropoda; class Insecta; order Hymenoptera; family Cynipidae; genus Andricus; species Andricus curvator. Next base: position 14,137 of record CAKNYM010047618.1, on the reverse strand, counting down.
TGAAAATTCGACTCATCATCGAGTATTCATCTTACCTGGTTGAAGATTCAATTACTTGGTTGAAAGTTGAACAAATTTTTTAAAAATTAAAAAATTATTTCATTGTTTAAAGCTTAAAATTCTTTGTTGAAAATTCGTGTTTATTTTTGTTGAAAATTCGTTTTTTTTGTTCAAAATTTTGGTTCGCTAACTGGAAATTTAATGTTGAAAATTGATCATTTTTAGTTGAGATTCAACTATTTGGTTGCACATTAACTTTTTTGTTAAAAATTCATATTTTCGGTGCGAAATTTTTTTTCTCTATTGACTGGAAAATATTTTTTTGTTAGAAAATTCAACTTTTGTGCATAAAATTAGTCTTTTTTGGTTCAAATGTTTTTGATTTGAAATTAAAACATTTTTTGGTTGAAATATCGTAATCCAAGTAATTAACATATAATCCAGAGTAATAAAGGTAATTCGAAATAATTTAATAAGTAATATAAATAGTTTTCAATTATTTTCTTTAACAATTTTTTTTTTAATTTTTAAACTGAAAATTTACCTGTTCCATTTTTTGTGAAAAATGTATCTTTTTTAGTTGAAAATTCAACTACTTGACTGAAAGTTGTACTGCTTTGTTGAATGTTCTGTTTTCTGTTTGAAGTTTTTGATTTTAGTTAAGAATGGTTTCGCTAAAAATGTAACTATTTTCCTGAAAATTATTTTTTTTATTGTTACAAAATAATTTTTTAAACTGAAAATTAAACAGTTTTATTTTTGGTGAAAGTTTGTATTTCTTCGTTAAGAATTCATGTATTATGTTGAATTTTGATAATTTGTAGAGAATTATGATTTTTGTTTAAAAATTCATGTTTTTTTGTTGAAAACTGAACTATATTGTTGGAAAATCAACTATTTGGTTGAAAATTCATCTAGTTTGTTAAAAATTTGTCTTCTTTTTGTAAAAAATTCATATTTTTGCTGAGAAATTCAACGACTTTGTTGATAATTGTTGATAACTTTACCATTTTCGAAATTTATTGATTGAAAATTCGTATTTTTCTGTAGAAAATTACACTTTTTGGTGAAAAATTCAAGTTTTTGGATGAAAATAATCTAGTTTGTTAAAAATTTAACAATTTGGGTAAAAAGTATCCTTTTTGGTTCAAAAGTGAACCATTTTGTTGAAAATTCATTTCTGTTGATTGACTTCAAGTGTTTTTCAATTAAAATTGAAATCGCTGTGGTTGAAATATCAAATATTACATTTTTCTTTGAGAATCCATCTCTTTTTCTTACAAATTTTTCTGCTTTGTAGAAAATTCAACGATTTGGCCAACAAGTTATTTTATGTGTGAAGATTCTTCATTTCAGTAGAATATTAATTTTTTTGTTGAAAATTGAACTTTTTTATTGAAAATCATTCTTTATTGTTTCAAAATTTATGTTTTAATTGAAATTTGAACTACTCCAGTAAAAGATTCATCATATTAGTTGAAAATTCATCTCTTTGGTTGAAGAATTAGCTATTTTGTTGAAAATTCGTATTTTTTCGTGAAATTTAACTTTTTTGGTTGAAAATTCAGCGGCATGGTCGAAAATTTATCATTTTAAGTCGAAAATCCAACTGTATCGTACACAAATGATCTTTTTCAGTTTAAAATTCTTGTATTTTATTTTAAATTCGTCTTTTCCAGTAGGCGATTAATCTTCTTGGTTGAAAATGAAACTATTTGGTTTAAAGTTCGTCTATTTTGTTAAAAATTCAATAATTTCATACAATTCAGAGCAATTTCATGCAATCTGAAGTAATCTCAGGTAATCCAGAGTAATTCTGTATACCAGAGGTAAACCAGCGTGATCCGAATATAATCCGGCATAATCCACCTCCGCTAGACCGCATTTTTAGGACATGTTTCCCCATCGAAATACCAGAAGTAGATCCTGATATTAACTCAAATTTTAATGGAAAAATAATAATATGATAAATTTTGCAGGTGTTGTGCTTTGATAAAAGGTTAAGTTTGGTTTTGCGAAGGGAATGGATCCTCGTCTCCATGAACGGAAACGGCGATCTTCTGCATGGACCCGCAAAATAAGTTAGTTTCTCCGCAGGACCAAAGTCCGGTTCCCAAAGTAGAAATTAGATTTTTTCCTGGACCCAGCCTGAGCATATTTAGCAATAAAAGCCGTAGATTTCAGGAGCAAGCTAGACATATAATTAGAGTGAGGTATCTCGTGAGAAAATGCTGCACCACATAATGACCCTGGATCACGGAACCAAGTTCTCTTGAGTCCGGGCTGGTAGCCGTGTTTACGCCGATAAATCGGTTTCGATTTTCGAAAAAACCCGTATCGGAGAATCGAAGTCTTCTCATGAAATTGGCCGCTTCTGTTGGGTCCTCGAAAAAAGTAAGCCAACAAAATCCCCCCGTCGGGTTTATCAACCTTTATTTCATCCAGGTGGGCCGCAGGTCAGGGAAGAGTCAGGGATTTTGGAAAAAATGACAAAAGTCAAGGAATCTCTTTTTTTCAAATCATTTTTCAGTCACTTTTCTTAGATAAAGTCATTATAGTCACTTCTTTAAATGAAGAGATCGCTTCAGACCTGCTCTAATATTTCTTACCGTAATAAGGGTGCTGTATGAGCACCGAAACGTTGGTAAATATTATGAATGTATTTTTATTGTGATTTGATAGTAATAAAAATAAGAAAGACGAAAGAAATAAAACAAGAGAAGGAAGGGGATTTGGTTTGTTGCCTTCTCATTTTTCTTTCCTCTTTTTGCTTCCTCATAGAGGAAGCTTTGTAATGGTAACCTTTTCCAAAAAATTTTAATTTATTTAATTAAACCTTCCTCGATTTAAAAATGTATAATATAATGTTCTGAGCAATTGTCCGGATGTGTGTGTTTCGTCACTAATATTGCATTTTTTGTAGCACTCAATATTATTTTTAAAATCGGTATTTTATAGTCGAACTGTTTCCATTAGCATAGTTCAAAGTTGATGCAAGAATATAAAAGATACCTTGGTTCGAGACGAATCGATTGACCTACAATATTGATCCATTTTATTAAAGAGTAGGGAAGCTATGGTAATTTATATATTTTGAAAATCGGTTTTTTATAGTAAAACTTTTTTCATCAACATAATTCAAAGTTGATGCAAGAACAGAAAAGATGTGTTGATTCGAGTCGAATCTATTGATCTATAATATTAATACATGTATTGAAGAGTAAGGAAGCTATGGTGATGCATAATATTTGAAAATACGGTTTTTTATCGTAAAACTTTTTTCACTAACATAAATCAAAATTGATGCAGGAACGAAAAAGATTCCTTGATTCCTTCCTAGAGACTTAAATTTTTAAACAAGGCAATGAATTTTCAACCAAAAAGATGAATTAGTCACAAAGAAGATTAATATTCGACCACAAAAGACAAATTTTCAACAAATCATGTAATAGTTGATATTTCAACGAAAAAATATTTTTATTGAAAATCAGAATCAATTAAATTCAACCAAAAAGACGAATTTTCAAAAAAAATGTTGAATCCTCAACCAAAACAGTTTAATTTTTAACCAAACAGTTCTTATTTCAAACCAAAAAAGATACAGTTCTTTCAAAATAGATGAATTTTCAAACCGAAAATACGAATTTTTAGCCCAAAAATATGAATTTTCCACCAAAATAATTGAGCTTGGAGCCCAAAAGAGATAAGTTTCTAACAAAAAAGTTCCTTTTCAACCAAAAAAGATGAATTTTTAACAATAAGTTCAATTTCTATCAAATAGTTGAATTTTCAACCCAAAAGGATAAATTTTCCACGAAATAGTTGAATTTAACTTAAAACAGATAAATTTACAATATGAAATAGAATAGTTATATTTTCAGTCCAAAATAAATTTTCAACCAAATAAAATACACTTCAATGAAACAGTTACATTATCAACCAATCATATGAATTTTCAACCAAGAAGATTAGATTTCTATCAAAAAAGATCGATTTTCGACAAAAAATTGAATAGTTAAATTTTCAGTAAAAAAATTAATTTCAATAAAAACCTAATTTTTATCCAAACAAATGAATTTTCAAATGAAGAGATAAATTTTAATATAAGACAATTAATTTTCTACCAAAAAAGATTACTTTCAATTTTTCTCGAATTTTCTCGATTCTTTTAGATTTGATTTAATTTTCAACAAAATACATGGATTTTTAACAAAATATTTGAATTTTTAAAGGAACTTTTAACCTGATAGTTAAATTTGTAACCAAAGAAATTCATTTTTAACCAAAAAGATGAATTAGTTATTATTAAAATTAATAATCTACCACAAACAAAATTTCAACAAAATACAGCAATTTTCAACCAGATAGTTGAATTTTCAACTGAAGAAGACAAATTTTCAAACAAACATGAAATAGTTAAAAAGTAAAAAAAATGAATTTTCAACCAAGTGTTCAATCATCAACAAAAATATTCATTTTTACCAATTTGCAACCCAAATAGATGAATTTTGCTTCCTCATAGAGGAAGCTTTGTAATAGTAACCTTTTCCAAAAATTTTAAATTCATTTAATTAAACCTTCCTCAATTTCAAAATATCTAATAAAATGTTCTAAGCAGTTGTCCGGATTTGTGTGTGCGTGGATGTGACACTTTTTTGTGAACACGATAACTTGAAAATGGTTGCAGATAAATTAAGGAAATTTTAAGAGTTTTATTTCACCCTAATATCTTGAAACTGACTGATTTATAAAAATATTCATTGCATTTTCTTTAAACTCAATTGAAAATCGGTTTTTTATAGTAAAACTTTTTTCATTAACATAATTGAAAGTTGATGTAAGAATATAAAAGATTCTATGGTTTGAGACGAATCGATTGACCTATAATATTGATACATTTTATTAAAGAGTGAGGAAGTTATCGTCATTTATATTATATTTAAAATCGATTTTTATAGTAAAAATTTTTTAATTCTCTTAATTTACAGTTGATGCGAGAATAGAAAAGATGTGTTTATTCGAGACGAATCGATTGACCTATAATCTTGATACATTTCATTGAAGAGTAAGAAAGCTACGATAATGCACAATATTTGAAAATACGGTTTTTTATAGTAAAACTTTTTTCTTTAACATATTTCAAAGTTGATGCAAAAATATAAAAGATTCCTTGGTTCGAGACGAATCGATTGACCTATAATATTAATACATTTTATTAAAGAGTGAGGAAATTATCGTCATTTATATTATATTTAAAATCGATTTTTATAGTAAAAATTTTTTAATTCTCTTAATTTAAAGCTGATGCGAGAATAGAAAAGATGTGTTGATTCGAGACAAATCGATTGACCTATAATCTTGATACATTTTATTGAAGAGTAAGAAAGCTATGGTAATGCATAATATTTGAAAATACGGTTTTTTATAGTAAAACTTTTTTCTTTAACATATTTCAAAGTAAATGCAAGAATATGAAAGATTCCTTGATTCGAAACTAATCGATTGACCTATAATATTGATACATTTTATTGAAGAGTGCGCAAGTTATTGTCATTTATATTATATTTAAAATCGATTTTTATAGTAAAAATTTTGTCATTTTCATAATTAAAAGTTCATGTAAAAATATAAAAGTTGTGTTGATTCAAGACGAATCGATTGACCCATAGCATTGATACATTTTATGGAAGAGTAAGGAAGATATGGTAATGCATAATATTTGAAAACACGATATTTTATAGTAAAACTTTTTTCACTAACATAATTCAAAATTGATGCAAGAACGGAAAAGATTCCTTGGTTCGAGAGGAATCGATTGACCCATAATATTAATCCACTTTATTGAAGATTAAGGAAGTTATGGCTCATTTATAATATTTCAGTCATCTGTTTTAAACAAAGAAACTTTTTTCATCGGCATAATTCAAAGTTGATGCATGAATAGAAAAGACTTTTTGATCATACATTTTTAAATAGAGTAATTCTGCGACAATTTTGGTAAAGAAATCATAAAGCTGGGAAAGGGAGGGTGCAAAATGAAGACTTTGGTTAGTCTATTATTGAAAAAAATAACTAATGCTTCCTCTATGAGGAAGGAAATACATTTGCTAATGGGAAGCAAAGGGCTCGTGAAATGAGCAACATATAATTATGAATACAAACAAAGTGGAAACACTCGAAATCGAATTCACAGCTATAGTTTATTTTTGTCCAGAGAAAAAAAGCTTTATTTTTTATTTTTTAAGAACAAGGTTTTTTTCCAAATTACAATAGGAGCATTTTATGGCGGTGGTCCAAATTTGGTTCTTTGAATTCTTTTTTTTCATTTTATTTTTAGAAATTCTATACATTATCTGGAGTATTGTACGTTAAATAGGATTTTGAATTTGATTTTAATCTAATTTCAAATTCTTAAATTTTAATTTTGACACTCCTCTTTTCGAGGAATTTGTAATGGCTTCAAAAAATTTCAAGGGATTTCAAAAGATTTTGAAGGATTTGAAATATATTAGGGCGACGTACAATGCTAGGTTACTTCTTAAAGCATCTACTACATGACCTAATTGTTGTTAGTGCTAATTGTTAAAATCTTTTACCATAAAAATCTACACCCGTAGATGAGATATTCTAGTTTCGAAAATCATGTGTGCCTTGAAAGCCCCTGTCTGTAGACGGAGGATTAATTACTCCTGCAATCTGGTGTACACTCTTTCTGCAATCTCATGCAATTCTTTGCAATCCCATGTAATCTTTTCAGAGGCGGCGAAGCCCTAGGGGGCAAAGGGGGGAATTCACCCCTAGAAATCGACCAGGGAGTGACAAAGTATTGATTTTCCCCCTCTGAAATCGAATGATTAAATTCATCGGATCTTCGGAACTAGATATCTTTCAATTCTTTCTTGCATTGTTCAATCTTTGAAATATATCTTAAATCTTTGTGAAATAATAGAAGTCTTTCTGAAATCTCTTGAATCTATCTGAAGTCTTTGCGAAATATTTGAAATCTTTGGTAATATTTGAGAAACTATTTAAATCTTTTTTACATCTTTAGAAAATCTTTTAAACCTATCCGAAATCTTTCAAATCTTTGGAAAATCATTGAAATCTTTGTCTCTTTGTAATCTATCTGAAATCTTTGTGAAATAATTGAAATCTTTCCGAAATAAGTTCAGTTCATATTTGAAATATTTTTGACATATTTGGTAATATTTGTGAAAGTATTGAAATCATTGAAATTTAAGGCTTTGTGAACTCTTTTTAATCTATCCGAAATCTTTGAAACCTTTGTGCAATCATTGAATTTTATTTGAAAACTTTGCGAAATATTTGAAATTTGTATTCAATCCTTGAAGTCTATCTGAAATCTTTGTGAAATAATGGAAGTCTTGGTAAAATATAAAAGTATTTGTTGAATCTTTCAAATCTATCCGTAATCTTTGCAAAATATTTGAAATCTTTGTGAAATCTTTATGAAATCTTCGGAAAATCATTGCAATTTTGTCAAATATTTGGAAAATCTTCAGAAATCTTTGCAAGATATTTGTGCGAAGTCTTTCAAATATATACGAAATGTTTGAAATCTTTGTGAAATCATTAGGAAATCATTGAAATCTTTGTTCAATCTTTGAAATCTATTTGAAATCTTTGTGAAATATTTAAAATCTATCTGAAATATTTGCGAAATATTTCAAATGTTTGTGAAATCTTTAAAAATCTTTGCGAAATATTTGAAATATTTTGTCTTTATGAAGTCTTTTAAATATATACGAAATCTTTGTTCAATCTTTTAAATTTATCTGAAAACTTTGCGAAATATTTGAAACCTTTATGAAATCTTTGGGAAATCATTGAAATCTTTTAAATCTTTGGGAAATCTTTGGTAAATATTTAAAAATATTCGCGAAATATTTAAAATATTTCTGAAATATTCAGTAATATTTGTGAAATTATTGAAATCTGTATGAAATATTTGAGAAATTATTGAACTCTTTGTGAAGTCTTTTAAATATATACGAAATCTTTGTGAAATCATTGAAATCTTTGTTCAATCTTTGAAATCTATTTGAAATCTTCGTGAAATCTTTTAAATCCCCGTGCAGAAATCGCCATATCTTGTCCCTATTACCGATCAGGCCCCGACCGGGCTGATAGGGTCTGGCCCGGACAGGGCTAATTTACATGTACCGGAGTCGTGCCAGACCGGGTTGGCCAGGTTTCCTACTGCAACGCCACCTAGTAGGTTGGCCAGGTTTCCCATCGCAACGCCACCTAGTAGGTATTCAAGGAAATTTCGAATGGCATTGTAGTTTCTTTGAACAGTTATCACAGTTATTATTGACAGGTGCATTCCGTATATTTTGGATGAATCCAATCATTATTTAAAAATGCCAAAAGTGAAAAGCAGTACACTGCGAGTTCGGAAACACCGCGCCATTGCAAACATACCATATTTACAGGACGGGAATGAAAGTAAGTAAATCAGTAAAACCTAACCTCAAAATTAAAAATCATATTGAACGTATATTGGAAAGATATCGTGTATTATTTATAATAACCCGTATAAAAGTTTTTTATTTGAAAAAAAAAAATATTAATCACGGAAATTATTCCATTCACAATTTAATATCTGTAAATACGTAGTCTTTTTACAAAATTTTCAAGAATTGGAAAATATATCGTTAAGTTCTAAGAAGACTTTAATATTTTAAAGAATTATTTAAATAATTTAGATGCTGATGCAGATGATGAATACGATGAAGGAAATCTTGAAATTAATCGCGAAGATCCCGGTGTTGCCAACGAGTTTCAAAACCTGGACGTAGAATTCGGTAAGAAAATGCATTCTTATTTCCAGATAAAAAAGCTCATATTTAATACAAACGATTAACGCCAAAATAGTTTTTAAAAAGTTAAAAAATAGGAAATACCACTATTTATAAAATAATTTTTCAATATATTTTTTCATAAAATAAACCTTACAAAAGTAAAATTTTTGGGGTGGATTTTTAATCCACATCAACCCCTTATCAATCAAGAAAAAATGATTTCATAATTAGTGGTGTTTCCTATTTTCTAATTTTTGTTGGTGTCTTCTCAACCCGTAAATAGGGGTCATTTTTTGAAATTTTGAAAAAACGAAAAGCGATGCTCACTTTGGTTTCAAATGACGAGTAATTTGATACCTGTGACATATTTTGATATTTGAAGGTTGACCCAGAAACCTATTCCTTGAGAACGGCATTAAATTCCGAACCCAAAAGAACAAATATCAGGGTCTATGGCTTAATGTCTCTGTTTGTTAAATTTTTTACGAAGAAAATTAGAAACACAATATCGTCAAGTCAATCTGTGCAAAAATTCTATTCTTGAACAAAAAGACTCAGAAACATTATGCAACCAAAAATCAGTTATTTTGAAAGAGATCTAAAAGGTCTCGAAACATGTTGGTTCCCAAAAGTAGTATAAAAAAGACGGAGTAAGAGAAAGCTAGTGAGAGTGAGGATGGTTTGGTTGTCTCTTTCCTAATTCTCTCCCTCTTTTTTCCTCTAGTTATATACTTGTCTCTAATGAGCCGATTAAAACGTTGTTTGGAAACATATTTTGAGGCCTTTCTATGCAATTCTTTTTCATATATTGAGCTTTTCGAATATGTTTTTTCAAAATAACTGATTTTTGGTTGCATAATGTTTCTGAGTCTTTTTGTTCAAGAATATAATTTTTGCACAGATTGACTTGACGATATTGTGTTTCTAATTTTCTTCTTAAAATATTTTTATATTTTTTCACCAGGTCGCTAGGGAGGTTCAAAAAATAGGCGAAGTTTGGCGTCACTCTTTAAATCAATATTATTTTCATCACACTTTCGTAAATACAGAACATTATCACATTCAACAAAATGTTATCAATTTCACCACACACAACCTGAAAATCATACCAATGTGTTGTAGTAAATTTTACACTTAGATATAAATAATTCTAAAATAATATGTTTTGCACACTATCCGATTTTATAATTTGAAACAGACTAAACTATAATTTAGAAAAATGAATTGGAACAACATTTTACTATCAATTTTATCATGCATAACCTCAAAATCACACCAGTATGTTGTAGTAAATTGTAAATTTAGATAGAAATTACTTTGAAATAATATATTTTGCACACTATCCGATTTTATAATTTGAAACAGACTAAACTATAATTTAGAAAAATGAATTGGACCAACATTTTACTATCAATTTTATCATACATAACCTCAAAGTCGCACCAGTATGTTGTAGTAAATTGTAAATTTAGATAGAAATGACTTTGAAATAATATATTTTGCACACTATCCGATTTTATAATTCGAAACATACTAAACTATAATTTAGAAACTTTATCTGGTCTTAAATGGTTATAATTATAAAAAAAAAGAAAAAACAATGTTAGAAATGAGCTTTTTTATTTTTTCAAAATTTCAACTCGATATCTGTTGTCGTGTGAAGGTAAGTTGTGCGAAAAATAATGAGAAAAAAATTTTGAGGTTACCTTTCCCTAGCTCTAACACATAAAATTGATATCTTTTTAGATTCCGGTGAATCCAGTGGATTATCTCCAGGTCCTGAGGAAGGAAGTGGATTATCTCATTCTGAAGATGGAAGTGGATCATCTCATTCTGAGGAAGAAAGTGGATCATCTCATTCTGAGGAAG
>CAKNYM010047617.1:113072-127444 GCA_932195095.1 Andricus curvator | reverse complement strand
GCTCTCGGGCGATGGGGTCGCCACATCCCTATTATTATTATTATTATATTATTATTATTTATTATTATTATATATTATTATATATATTCGGTTTTCGGTTTCGATTCCTTTGGAAGAGAACCGAAGGGCCTATGACAAAGCCACCGAACGCGTCCTCGGGTTGTGGATAGAGGGTCCCTGTACCAAGGGTTTCTGCTGAATATGGTTACAATAATTAATAAGCAGTCGCGGACAATTGTCCAGGGATGGTCCCGAAGGAATAACTCATAAGCGAAGGCGTAACAACCGTGCCGAACGCTGAATGGCACCTGGGTTAGGTGTCTCAAATGGTGACTCTGGGATACCGGGCGACATCTCAGAGTATCAGTCTTATCCTTGCACGCGGGGCTCTATAAGGATGGACTAACCCTTTCCCTAGCTGCTCGTGGGGACAACAATGAAACCACCGAAGCACCAAAATGTTGTAGATGCGGTTCAAGACAATCGAACGCGCAGAGCACCCGACAATAGGTCGGCAAACAATGCCGATCAGCCTAGAGTTCAGGGTGCTGAAAATAATTTAGATGGAAACACGACAACGAACCGGCGAAACGCCCACATTGAGTGGACGGATCGACTCAGGGATGACGTGCTAGACTGCTACGATGCCAGCATTATCCCTGTTCGCGGAGGCTTTATGGCGCGTATGCACACTATGTGGTGCCAGAAACACCCAGAGCTTCAGCACGTTTTGCATCAGTCTTTGCGAAATAAAGCCGACTACCTCCGGAAAAATGGATATGTACGCGGAGCGCTTCCCCAAACGCTGCTTTATCAAGCTGCAGACGAAGATGAGGAAGCGACATTGAGACCAACCGCAGAAAGCAGGCACCTTCTGAGAGATGATCACAATTTCATTACTAGAAGGAACATTAACATGCAAGTTCCTCCTAAGCCCCAAGATCTGGGTGTAATGGATGCCATCCTTCGTGGAGATATCTCGCAAGAGTCCGACCTCTGGACCATCAATTTCTCAGTTTATGGTGCTGCGAGAACTTTGACTGATTCAAATCGAAGGCTGAAAGCAAAGATGGATCAAAAGATCAAAAGACGCTTGCATTAACTGAACAAGAAGATTGGATGGGTAAGACAGAATGCGTCCCGTGTTCAGTGTGTGATTGACTACATAACATCTGGTAGACCGTTTACGGAAAGGGTTCCAAAGTTCGCCCAAGAACTAAGGATCTTGAATCACACACTAAACAAGTCAAAGCTGCTGACAATCAAGCAGCATATTGTTGACAAAATACGGCTGTTATCTGACGCAAGGAGGAGAATACAGAAGAGGGAGAGATGGATCAGGGAGAATCAACAGTTTCTCGCTGACCCATCGCGCCTCTTCAGCGATCTACCTGTTTCTGTCAAAAATCCACCCAAGCCTAAGGAGGTAGAGACTTTTTGGAGAAAGGTGTACTAGATCCCGAAAACACTAGAGTTGAACGAAGATTCTGACAATATCATCCGCTTCAAGGAGTTTTGCGACAACCTCATAAAATCTGAGGAGGAATGTCCATCAATCACTGCCGAAGTGGTGAAAAAAGCACTTAGAGGCACGAAGAACTTTTCCGCTGCTGGACCAGATTGTATCAAGAACTTTTGGTGGAAGAAGTTTACTTTTACACACCAATATTTGGCCCGCATATTCACCTCATATTTAAAGTCGCATGCGCCCATTCCGCAGTGGCTGGTGTTAGGACGCACTATACTCCTGCCAAAAAAAGGCAACTTGTCCAACCCAGAGAATTACAGGCCAATAACTTGTTTAAACACGCTGTATAAGATCTTTACAGCTGTCCTCAACAACAGGATTGTTCGACGAATTGAGCCTCTATGGCGAGAGACGTACGAACAACGTGGCTCGAAAAAAGGTGTAGCAGGCTGTCGAGAGAACCTGCTAATTGACAGGTGTGTCTGTAAAGACGCTGCAGCCCATCAGCGCGTCCTGTCAATGGCCTGGATTCACTACCGGAAAGCTTTCGATTCAACCTCTCATAGACTTATCATCTGTCTGTTGGAAAGCATGAAGGTACATCCACACATAGTGAGATGCATAGAGAGATTGATGCCTCTTTGGAAAACTAGATTTACTATCTCATTTAGAAATTATCGTGTGATAATGAATAACGTCGCCTTCCAGAGGGGCGTCTTTCAAGGTGATACCATGAGCCCTTTGCTTTTTTGCATCACACTTTTGCCTCTATCTCTGGCAATACGAAATTCTCCTGGATACCTCTGTGGCGACACTAATCAGCACGAGCATAAGGTCACTCATGTATTTTATATGGATGACCTGAAGATCTATGCCTCTGGTAAAAGAAAACTTCAAACTGCTATAAATATTGTCAAGAACTATACAGGAGAGATTGGGATGGACTTTGGCTTGGACAAGTGTACCAAAATTCATCTGAAGAAAGGAAAGATTACTGGCGTTCCCAAGGACCCTGAACTTGTGGGTATAAGTGTTATCAGACATCTTAATACTGGAGAGACCTATACATACCTGGGCGTGCCTCAAAACCGCATTCAGGACGTAACATCAGTGAAGGAGTCTCTCCGAAGCAGATAGAAGCATCTTCTTCGACAGATTTGGTCTTCCAATCTGTCGGCGTTGAACAAGGTATCTGCGACTAACATGCTTGCCGTGCCGGTTCTACTCTACTCGTTTGGGGTAGTTCAATGGACGAAGAACGAGCTTAAGGCCCTTGATGTCATTACACGTAAGATCATGTATATGCATAAAAGCTTGCATATCAATTCGTCAGTTCCGCGATTATATATTTCACGGCGTCAAGGCGGACGCGGACTTCTGAATCTCCAGTGTCTTCATAACCGGATTGTTCTAAGTACAGCTTACATCGTTGCGAATGGCAGAGATCCTCTCCTAAAGATGGTCAGGAACCACGAGATGATTGGCGAAGGAGCGTTCCTTTACAAAGCCGCGGAGCAAGCGGCCGAGACCCTTGGCCTGAATTTTAACATCAGAAGTGAGGAAAGTGCATTACTTCATCTAGATGCTTCACTTCTAAAAACCAAAGTGAAGAAAGCAGAGGTTGAAAATTTTCACCAAGAGCTACTCGACAAGAAAATGCACGGAAACTTTCACAGAAATGTAGAAAAACAGTCCTTGTCGAAGGAGCAAACTTTTGCTTTCCTCAAATCATCAGGGCTTATTTCAGGTACAGAGGGTTTTATTTTCGCGTGCCAGGACGGTGTTATTTCCAGCTTAGCATACCGTGAGCCCATTTTATGTCAAGAAGTTCCCAGTGATAGGTGCAGAGCGTGTCATGCACACGCTGAGTACCTAGAACACATACTATCAGGGTGTCCGACCCACGCGGGAACGACGTATATCTACAGACATAATGCGGCCCTAAGAGTGCTTTATTACCATCTTTGTCGCTCTTACGGTGTTGGCCGCGACCCTGCCCTGCCGAACGCTCCAAGGGAGATAGAGTCGATTGTCCGAAACGAGAAGTGCCAAATTTTCTGTAACTACGATTTTCGGACAGCAGTCTCCGTTGCGCACTCGAGGCCTGACATTTTTCTCCAAGACTTCGAGAAACGAACTATATTCGTGATCGAATTCTCGGCTCCGTCCGAATACAACATCACTGCAAAGGAGAAAGAAAAAGAGGAGAGGTATCAAGACCTTAAAAGAGAGCTACAACGACTGTACCCAAAATATTCGGTACAAGTAATTGTCCTTGTGATAGGTGCTCTCGGAGGTGCGAAACTATCACTGGTTCGTAACCTTAAAGCCATACCCGCGTGCCAAAAATATGCCAAGGCACTTGCGAGATGGATGCAGAAAGCTGTCATCCTTGGGTCGCTTCGTGTCCTCAAGACACACGAGGGTTTCGGCGGCCTGTCGTTGTGATTTTGTCGTTGCCTATGACCACTCATCTCACGGTTGTGAGACGTGGCCATAGGTGTGATTTACCGCGGTGCTACTGGGGGCTATTGACATTTTTTTGGATGGCAGTTGCTCTTAGTGGGACCCTGCGGTGGTTGTTTAACTTTATATATATATATATATATATATATATATATATATATATATAATTTAAAAATGGAATATTCCAAATTCATCAACTGCAATGTAAAATTTAACGATTTCAAATTCAAAATATTTCCTATTGGTTCAAAAATTCTGACGAATTTGTTATATTTACAGCTTTTACTAGTGAACAATAATAAAAAAATTACGAAATTTAAAAATAAATTTTTTGCGCAGTAACAAGATTTTTGAAAATGTGTAAAAACATTTTTTTTTATTGAGTCCTATGCACACATTTAAATAAAAGTTGAATATGTCGAACCTGAAATTTATTCAGCTGGAACCAAAGAAACATTTGATCATTTTGCTTTTTCGAAAAAAAACTTCTGTCGTGATTTAGGATTTTGGGATTTCATTTTTTTGCGATTTTGGAACGTTATATATACACAAGGAAAAAAAATGTTTCCCATGAATACAAAATAAGAACATGTTTCTTTGGTTCCAGCTGAATAAATTTCAGGTTTGACATATTCCACTTTTTTTGTTAAATGTGTGCATAGGGCTCAATAAAAAAACATGTTTTGACACATTTTGAAAAACATTGTTACTGCGCAAAAAATTTATTTTTAAATTTCGTAATTTTTTTATTCTTGTCATAATTTTTGAACCCATAGGAAATATTTTGAATATAAAATCGTTAAATTTTACATTGCAGTTGATGAATTTGGAATATTCAATTTTTTAATATATATATATATATATATATATATATATATATATATAGTTATATAGACATAGTTCTCCTTGACTTCGAGAAACGAACCATGTTCGTTATCGAATTTTCGGCACCAGCTGACAAAAACGTCACAGCCAAGGAGAAAGAAAAGAAAGAGAGGTATAAAGACCTTATATGGGAGTTGCGACGGTTATACCCGGAACATTCTGTTAAACTAATCGTCTTGATCATCGGCGCTCTTGGAGGTGCCAAGGTTTCACTGGTTAATAGCCAGAAAAGCATCCCTGCGTGTCAACAAAATGCTGAGACTCTTGCGGGGAAAATGCAGAAGGCGGTCGTCCTTGGGTCGCTCCGTGTCCTCAGGGTGCACGAGACTTTTGCCGGATCATCGTATTGAGTTCGTCGCAGACTGTAGCCACCTATTTCGCGGTCGTGAGACGTTGTTACAGCTGAAATTTTACCGCGATTTCGCCGGGAGCGGGTGCAATTTTTCAGATTAGCACCCGCTCCCGGCGAAATCCTGCAGTTTTCCTTATGACAAACTTTTAAAAAAATATATATATATAGTAATATTATGGGGGTAATTCAAATATTGTATTTTCAAATGTCGTTTATTTAAAGAGAAAAGAGGAAAAAGGGGAAGTTTTTTGAGAATAGGGGAAAAAGGGGAATTTCGAGAAAAAAGGGGAAACTAAGAAAAAGAGGAAGACTGTGCACTCTGTATATTATATATATTTTCACGTTTAATTTATTAAGCGATTTATAATGAAAATGAAATGAAATATTTTTAATTAGTTTACTTAAAAAAATTGCATGCCTTCAAATTCAAATGCTTTTATATGAAAAAAATTGTATACCTTCAAATTCAAATGCTTTTATATATTAATATAAATATATTTTTTCACTCAATCATCTTATCAATCACTTTTTAATAAATTATTCCTTCCAATAATTATAAGTGTCTTCAATAATATATTCAATAAGTAGTTTTTCTTCAATTCTAAACTATTTTTATGCAATGTTTACATTCATTTATTTATATATAATTTATTATATATAAATATATTTTTTTCAGAGAGAGAGGAAATTTCTAGATGAATTAATAAAAAAGTATATTATAAGGCTAATTATTAAGGTTTAAATATTATTTTTACTATTATTAATTAAATAATATCAGTAAATGTTTAAAATTTGTAACAATTACAATTGTTTATGAAACTTATTAATTACAATAGCAAAATAAATTCAAAAATATGAATACAATTCAAACTGTTTTCAAAATACTCATCTTTATATTTAATTTTCCTAATAATAAATTGCATGTTTTCATGAATTTTTTATTATTAATAATTAAAGCTGCGCTTATTGTTAATGAAAACTATGCTCTTATTTTATTTGTATAAAAAGTATCAAGTTTTAAATGAATTTTAGTATTTTTGCTATACATAACAATGCAAAAACAGCACTACCTGATCGGAGCGCCATCTATTGGATTTATTTGAACTACGATACCCCTCCGGATGCTAAGAGAACAGAAAGAGTGGGGGCGATGCATAGGGCTGGTATAAGCATAGGGAATAGTCTCATACAGAGCGCTGTCAGTACATAGTCTCATATTGAATGGAGGCGTCGTTCTGTAGTGTTTGTGCATAAGTCAAAAAAAAAAGAATTTTAATAAATAATGGCTTTTAGACATCTGTATCCCAATCTGTTGACGAATCCTCCTTCACTTCTTCAATCGGTAACAATATTTTTTTTTCCTCAGCCTTTCTTTTTATCTTCCTAGCCTCCTTCATTTTCTTGGACTTTTTCTCCCGTTCTTCCTTCCTTAGAATCCTTTCTTCCTCCAACTTAGCTTCCTTCCTTGCCCTTGCGGCCTCCTTAGTGTATTTGTCTTGCCTATATTTTAATAATTTACTCATTTTTTCGATTTCTTCTTTTTTTTCTTTTTCTTGTTGGATTCTTATTCTTTCAAATGCCTCCTGTAATCTTTCCTCTTTTTCCCGATCTAATTTCTCCTGCTCCTCTTTTTCTTTTTGCTTTTTTTTTCCTTTAGACCTTTTTTAATTTGTTCCATAGTTGGTAAGCCGTATGATTTTCTTCTTTCCTCCGATAATTTTGTAATTCTTTCATCCCCTCTTCTGGATCCAAATTCGTCAAATATCTTGTATTTTGTTTCTAATTCCTTTCTTTCCCTAATTTTTCGTATTTCTTTGTATATCTCTCAATCCGTCTCTTCTTCTATCTATCTCTCTTATCCTCACTATCTTCTCCTCTACCGTCTCCGTCGATGGTGGTTGAAGGAGTCTACCCACTTCTTACATGAGTGGGTCAAAAGTTTCTCGCCCACCAGTTCGAGGAGGCAATCTTTACACTTCAAAATCAATCTTCTATCCATTTTTCTGAAAATAAAAGTTTTTTCTATCGATATCTAAATTTTTAACTACAGACTTTTGGAATTGAATTTCGCTTTAGCCATCCAAATCTTTATTCAACGCTTGAATTGGTTGGAGTTCTCTACCTAAATTTAAAAAAGCTGATGTGAAACCTGTTGAAGAATGTTTACTCGTATTTAACGCAAATTGTAAATCATCTACATTTTCATCCCATAATTTATGATCTATCTCCAAGTACGCTTTTATTGCCGTTTTAATTGATCTGTTACATCTTTCAGTTGGATTTGCTTGTGCATGGTATTTAGGAGTTTTTGAATGTCTAATGCCAAATGTTTTAGTTAAATTAATTATTGATTTATTTACGTTATATCCTTTCCGTTATCTGTGAACAAAATTCTAGGTGTTCCCCATTTTGAAATTATAAGCTTATGGAATTCTTTTTCAATTGTTGATGCTAATTTATTTTTAACTGGAATTACTTCTACCCATTTAGTAAACACATCAACGAAAACTAGAATATATTGATTCCTTGACTTTGTCATTGATAGCGGACCCATCATATCAGATGCTACCACTGTCCACGGTGCTTCAATTATTCTCTTCCCCATTAAACCCATCTGATTATTTAATTTCGGTTTAATCCTTTGGCAAATGTCACATTCTTTTACGTATTTTAATGTTTCAGAGTACATTCCGGGCCAAAAATAATTTTCGGAAATGTTTGCATAAGTTTTTTCCATACCTAGATGACCTGCTTGTTTATTTTTATGATTCTCAATGAAAACTTGTTCTCGTAATTCTTTTGGTATCGCTAATTTCCACGGGTTGCTATCTACATTTAAGCCTGATTTTAAAGGGTCGGGCCTATAAAGATAGAATTGATTATCGCGTATTCTCCAATTTTGATTTTCTTCTGGCTTATTTTTAACATGTAGCATTTTAATTTTGTACCAACTATCCTCAATTTTTTAAAAATCTTTTTTGTTATTTTCTACCATGCTTGATAAGATACTAGAAACTTTTATTTCGTTTTCCTTTGATCTTGATAACGCATCTGGGACATGGTTTAAACTTCCTTTCCTGTAAACGATCTCATAGTCGTACTCTAATAATTCCAAAGCCCATCTTGCTAATCGGCCAGTTCGATTTTTTAAATTATGGAGCCATTTTAAGGCAATATGATCTGTAATAACTTTGAATGAGTATCCCTCTAAATAGGGTTAAACTTTCTTATTGCCCAGACTACTGCTAAACATTCTTTTTATGAAGCAGAGAATTTACGTTCTGCGCCATTAAGACCTCTACTTGCAAACGCGCTTACGAAATTTTCACCATTTATTTTTTGCGTTAATATTCCAAGTTGGAATTGACTTCCAAAATCAGGACAGGCAAGAATTGGTGCTGTTGTTAGTAGGTGTTTAATAGTCGCAAATGCCTGTTCCTGTTTTTCAGTCCATTCCCACTTTACTTCCTTTTTTAATAGCTTTTGCAGAGGTTCTATTATTTCTGCAAATTTCCGGAATAAATTTCCTATACCATGAAGCCATTCCTATTAATCTCTGAATTTGTTTAACCGTCTTTGGTCTTGGGAAATTTAAAACAGATTCAATTTTATCCACATCTACTTGTAAGCCTTTTTCATTAACTTTAAATCCTAAGTACTTTATTTCGGAACAGCCAAATTCACATTTGTCTAAACCTATTGTTAAACCTGCATTTTTAATTTTATTTAAAACAATTTCCAAATATTTTAAATGTTCTCCGAAATTTTTTGAAACTATAATTATATCATCAAGGTAACAAAATACATGCGGTTTGAATTCTGCTCTTATTATTCTGTCCATCAGGCGCTGGAATGTAGCAGGAGCATTTGTTAATCCAAATGCCATTCTCTTAAACTGATACATTCCTTTGCCTGAGACTATAAATGCTGCTATTGGTTCAGATTACTCGTCCAACGTTATCTGATGATTTGCTGAACGAAGATCTATTTTCGACATGTATTTTGCTGATCTTAATTTATCCAATATTTCAGAGGTTATAGGTATTGGATATAAATCTTTCTTTGATATTTTATTAAATTTCCTAAAATCCAAACAAAATCTATATTTCCCATTAGGTTTTTTATCATTACTATCGGATTCGACCAATCGCTGTTAGATGGTTCTATAATTTTTTCCTGTAAAAGTCTATCTACTTCCTCATTCATTAATTCTCTTATTTTTGGTGATACATAATAAGATCTTTGTTTAATCGGCTCATGTCCCTGGACATCTATTTTATGGCTAGTTAAGTCTGTCGGTTTTAATTCTGTTCCCTGATCTATTCCTTTTCTTTTAATCAAGTTTTCTAAATGCACTTGTTGTGCTTATTTTAATTCTATTATTCCTTCAGAAATTTCCTCGCAAAATTCTAAATTTTTCTTCCTTTCTATTTTTACGCGTGCAATATTATTATTTATTACCGCATTATTGTTAAAAGTATACCAATTACTTTTTCTAATTGCGAATAATTTTTCTATTATCGAATAATTTTTTTCCTCTGTTTTATCGATAACCGTTTTCAATTTAGAATCCTTGTTCTCTTTATTAAATTCCAATTGGCCTTTAAATTTTGTTTCTAATTTTCTATCTTTATTTTTCATATATAAATTCCTATTTACTTTACTCTCGCTCTCTATTTTATTCCTATCCTTGTTTGTTTTCTTTCCTACTCTATCTTTATTTTGACTAGCCAGCTTATCTAATCTGTCGACACCCACGCTGGCTCGTGCCAGTGTTGCGTCGCTCGCATTGTAGGGTTTAGGGTCTGGGGCACTATGCCCCCGTTCACTCTGTGTCAGCTGGGGTGCTGGCAGGCTTGAGTCTCGTGCATCACCTGTAAGGAGGGCTTGGGGTGGGGTGTATGGTGAAACGGGAGAAGAGACTTCGCACGGTAGCAAATCTGTCTCTTTCTCTCGCATGTGATTTCGCAAGCTAATCTTTGTTCCGAATTTTAATTTCATTTCCTCATTCTTCATACTTTTATCTTCCTCGGTATCGTTCATTACCGGTTCCTTCATTTTACTTACATTTGCTTGTATCTCATACTTAATATTTGGTAATTCTGGTAACCACCAAATCTTTTTCTCGTAATCCATTTTTAAACCTAATCTTTCTATCATATCGGTTCCTATTATTCCTATCGATCTTAAATCTGGTACCCACCTGAATCATAAGTATTTTTCCGTATGACCTACTTTGATTAGAATAAAGACTTGTCCTATAATTTTTAATTTTTGGCCATTTGCGACCATTAGTGTATCGTTTTTCGGTTTTTTTATTTCATAATCTAACTCTTGTATTGTCTTTATGATTTTTTCATCTATGTATGAGTGAGTTGCACCGGTGTCAACTAACACTCTGAATTCATGATCTTTAAAATCTATCATAAGGTGAAATCTTGTTTCATCCGAGTCGTTTGTGCCTATGTCAAGTAATTCTGACGGTTTTTGAATTCTTTGATTTTATTATCCGTCTTTAATAACCACCGCTTGCGTTTCCCTGATCTATACTATACCAACAATCACGTCGAAAGTGGCCTACTTCCCCGCAATTGTAGCATGTAATAGGTTCTTGCGATCTATAGTTTAAATTTCGGTTTCCTAAATTTGGATCCATGAAATCCTGTGCACTTGGATTCATTTCACCTTTTTTATCATCCCTACTATTTTCATAATTTGAATGTTTCGTATTTGTATTCTGTCCTTTATTATCTTTTTTGTCTTCTGACTTATTATTATTCTCTTCCACGTTATATAAAAGCGCTGGTATTTGCGGAGACTTATTTGTTTGTTGTGTCTGTGTGTTTCCTAACAGCTGACTAATTGCATTTAATAATTGGCCCGCATGGTTTTGATTTCTATAACCATTATAATAATTATTAAATCGCGGATTTCGTTGGAATCCTGTATTATTTTGATAATTATTATTATTTTTAAATCTTGGATTAAAAAATCTTGGATTTCCATTTGGAAATCTCGGTTGGAATTGTGGTTTGTTTTGTTGGTTTTGATACCTCGGTCTAAAATGTTTTTGTTGATTTTGATCATAATTTTGTTTTTGATCTTTATATTGATTCTCGTTTTTGCATTTATTTTGATTCTTCTCATTTCCTGTATTTTTTATGTTTTTATCGTTTTTACTAACATCTTTATCTGAAATGCTTAGTTGTTGACCTCTATGTTTCGACATTGCCAATTCTGTTTCCCATTCTCGTCCCAATATTTATAATTCCGAAAAATTTGAAAAAGCATTTCTGGCCATATAAACTTTATATTAAATTCTCAAATATTCGTAAGGTTTTCTCAATTGCCATTCTAGACTTGGCCGCGGCATTAATTTTTCGAATAGTTGTTTAATTTCCGTTATAAAAGCGTGAATATCTTGTTCTTTTTTTTATTACAGAATTTTATTTTATTTTTTATTATTTCTGTATATCTTTTATTTATATATGCGCCTTTAAAATCTTCGATCAATTGGTCCAAATTTCGCCAATTATTCCTATTAAGGCTCATGTAGGGGGTAATCTAACATACAAAACTCACCTCAAAAAATTGATTTCGAATGCTGGCGCACCGAAAGGATGTCGGGGGGCAATTTTTTCCCCCACAGGAAGCACATATCCCTATTTGAGGGAGAAAGTCCCTCCGAAACGTCAACACTCGCGATAAATATTAAAAAATTAATAAAATAAAACAGTTTTCAAACGCCGAAAAAAAGTAAACAGAAACAATACAATCAGCGCCGCGTGATATCTCGATCGATCACTAAATCGATTTAAAAGGACTTCTGGCGCCATATTCAAAATATAAAAAGCATTGAAACATATGTAGGAGTAATAATTCTTAATAAGTTATAATATATTATTTAAAAAACATAACAAATAAATATTATCCTAAAAAAATATAAGAAAAAAAAAGAAGGAAAAATATATTCAACGCAAAATACGGACTGATAAAATAGATAAATAAAACTTTCTACATTTTCTTCTAATTCTGAGTTGATCTTATAACATTCTCTTCATACCACCCACACAGAAGAAATAATTTACATATAGCTAAAGAAGATTTGGTAAAGATTTTCCAAATTTGTAATTAGCGAAAATAAGCATTTTCCACAAAATGCAATGTTATTGTGTTTATGATTTTTTCAGAGAAACCTTTGGCTATATGATGCACACCTAACACCCCATCAAACCGACCCACGAAATGGAACTCAACTCTAGAAAGCTGGAAAGACCCGGTAAATTGTTTCCGATCTTAGTCTATGGGAATATAATCATTTCTCTGAAAAATCAAAGTTATAGCGACTTCGATTTTGTAAAAAGGTCCTTTGGTCCTGGATTATTATTATAACATCCCCAAAAGTCCATCCACCCACAATAAATAAATTACATATAGCTTTCAAGATTTGGTAAAGATTTTCCAAACTTGTAATTAGCAAAAAAAAAGTTATTTCCACAAAATGCAAAGTTATTGTGCTAATGATTTTTTCAGAGAAACATTAGGCTATATAATGTACCCCTCATACTCCATCAAACCCACCCACGTATTAGAAATCAATTCTAGTAAACTGGAAAGACTTGGTAAAAAATAAAATTTTTAGAAAAAGTCGAAGTCGTTGTTTCTATGATTTTTTTATGTGATCCTCAGTCAATAGATTGTTATAAGAACACCCATACAAACCAACTCTCGCATTAGAAATCAATTCTAGAAAACTGGTAAGACTTTCCATATTTTTCTATCACATTTTTTTGAAAAAAATACCATTATTCGAATAAATGGAAGTCATTACTAATCATTTCTGACCAGATGTAAAGACTCTTTGAATATTTTTCGATCTTCTCCTTCAGGAAAATTATCATTTTTCGAATATATGGAACTCTGGGCCCAGAGGATTTTTTTGTTAGACTTCAGGATATGGATTTTTATCATAACGCCCCCCCCCCCCCCCCGACACACCCATGCAGTAACAATCATTTCTGAAAGTCTGTCAAAGCTCTGTCAATATATTTTTCGATCTTCTCCTTCAGGAAAATGATCAGTTTTCGAAAATATTGAACCCTGTTCCCGGATGATTTTTTTCTCGACTTCAGGCTATGAATTTCTATCAGAACCCCCCCCCCCAACACACCCAGATAAGACTTCATGGTGTTTCGAATTGTTTTCATAGTGCTCAACGGCCACTGTGAAGTCTGATCGACATGATCGTTTGGATTCCAACTCGAATTCAGGTTTAGAAAGAAGCATGATTAAAACGATTTGAAACTGGTCTTTTTTCACATTATTCTTGAGAACCAGTTTTCGAGACAAGTTTTTTATTATTTATCCCAAAGACATTCTGAATCTTATGGCTTCTTTCTAAACCTGAATTCGAGTTGGAATCCAAAGGCTCAAGTCGATCAGACTTCATAGTGGCCGTTGAGCACTATGAAAACGATTTGAAACTGGTATTTTTTCACATTATTCTTCAGAACCAGTTTTCGAGACAAGTTTTTTATTATTTATTCCAAAGACATTCTGACTCTTATGGCTTCTTTCTAAATCTGAATTCGAGTTGGTATCCAAAGGCTCAAGTCGATCAAACTTCACAGTGGCCGTTGCGCACTATGAAAACGATTTGAAACTGGTCTTTTTTCACATTATTCTTGAGAACCAGTTTTCGAGACAAGTTTTTTATTATTTATTCCAAAGACATTCTGACTCTTACGGCTTCTTTCTAAACCTGAATTCGAGTTGCAATCCGAAGTCTCAAGTCGATCAGACTTCATAGTGGCCGTTGAGCACTATGAAAACGATTTGAAACTTTTTTTTTCCCCTATTATTCTGGAGAACCAGTTTTCGAGACAAGTTTTTTATTATTTATCCCAAAGACATTCTGACTCTTATGGCTTCTTTCTAAACCTGAATTCGAGTTGGAATCCAAAGGCTCAAGTCGATCAGACTTCATAGTGGCCGTTGAGCACTATGAAAACGATTTTAAACTGGTCTTTTTTCACATTATTCTTGAGAACCATTTTTCGAGACAAGTTTTTTATTATTTATTCCAAAGACATTCTGACTCTTATGGCTTCTTTCTAAACCTGAATTCGAGTTGGAATCCAAAGGATCAAGTCGATCAGACTTCACAGTGGCTGTTGAGCACTATGAAAACTATTTGAAACT
>CAKNYM010047617.1:66376-98072 GCA_932195095.1 Andricus curvator | reverse complement strand
TAACTTTTTTTTAAATTATATATATATATATATATATATGCAGTCTACCCGCACATTTAAAAAATATTATAAATTTTTCATAGAAACTTTCATAAAACAATTTTCAAAATTCCATCTTAAAATCAAAATTCCAATTCAAAGTTCTTCCTTTTCCATAGCACGCATGCATCAATTTTAAATTTCTTTTTTAAAACATCATTTGTGACTTCCGTTCTTGACCGGGAGGATTTTTGGAGGGATTGTGGGTTTTGTAGGAGAGCGCTAAATTTGTGAGGGACCTCGAAAATTAAGGGAAAGGGAGGATGTTAGAATGTCGAGAACTAGGTAAAGTCAGTTATGAGGCAATTTAAATATATAAAATAGGGTTTATGAGACCAACTTACAATAGTGAACTCTCAGTATAGGGAATGTATGTATGTATGTAACTCGTCGATTATTCTCGGGAATGAGGCAACAAGACCGGAAGTCGTCCTTCGAGATTAGTGACGTCGTGTGAAAAGACAAGAGGTTGGGCACTCGTCAACCGGGTTTGAGTGCAGGTAGCACAAGACTAACTTTTCGAGGGCGAAATTTTGGTTTTAAGGACGAGGCAGTGGTGTTTCCCACTCCTAGTCCTAGGCCCGCAGGGCCGTATGCTAGTGGCGTGATTATAACTTCGTTATACATTTTTCTATAATTCTCTGCAAATTGCCAAGCTTTTTTAATTATTAAAGAATAGGCTTAATTTGTTTTCGGAATCGAAAGAGAATGTATTTCCAATAACTTTTTTCTACGATACTTTGCACATTTACAATAATTATTAATTTTTTAAGCCATTTTTATAAATATATTCAGAGTTTGTCTATTTTTCAAGGAATAGTCACAATTTGTTTACTGAGTCAACTAAGAATGTCTTTCCAACGACTCTTGTTATGCTTCTTTGTAAATTTAAAAAAGTTATTAATTATTTAAACAATTTCCATAAAAAATGAAGAGTTTGGCTATTTTTCAAAGAATAGGCTTAATTTGTTTCCAGAATCAACAAAGATTGTATTTCCAATAACTATTTTCTACGATACATAAACATATTCAGAGTTTGGGTATTTTTCAAGGAGTAAGCACAATTTGTTGACGGACTCAACTAAGAATATCGTTCGGATGGCTCTTTTCTATGTTGCTTTAGAAATTGACAATGTTGATACAAAAATTAAGAGTTTCACTATTTTTCAACGAATAGGCTCAATTTGTTTACGGAATCAATAAAAATTTTTTTTCAAATAACTCTTTCCTTTGTATGATACTTTGAAATTTCACAACAATTATTAATTATGTAAACAATGTTTATCAACATGTCCAGAGCTTGGCTATTTTTCAAGGAATATCCACAATTTGTTTACGGAGTCAACTAAGAATGTCTTTTCGAAGACTCTTTTTCTATGTTGCTTTACAAATTCAGATGTTGGCTATTTTCAACGAATAGGCTTAATTTTTGTATTGAATTAACCAAGAATATCTTTCCGATTACTTTTTTCTATGTTGCTACGGAAAGTCTTTCTGATGACTCTTTTCTATGTTGCTTTGTAAATTTACAAGAACTAATAATAATTTAAACAATTTTCATTAAAAAATTTAGAGTTTGGCTATTTTTTGACAAATAGGCTAATTTTTTTACAGAATTAACTAAGAATATAATTCCGATGACTTTTTTGTATGATGCTTTGCAAATTTCCAAGAATTATTAATTAATTAAACAATTTTCATAAAGAACTTAAGAACTTGGCCATTTTTCAACGAATAGGATCAATTAGTTTAGTGAATCAAGATTTCTACGATACTTTACAAATATACAATAATTATTAATTATTTTAACAATATTCATAAACATATTCAGAGTTTGGCTGTTTTTCCAGGAATAGGCACAATTTGTTTACGGAGTAAACTAACAATGTCTTTCTGATGACTCTTCTCTAGGTTGCTTTGTAAATTTGCTAGAATTATTAATTATTTTAACAATTTTCATAAAGATATTCAGAATTTGGCTATTTTCGAAGAAATAGGCTAAATTTGTTAACGGAAGCAAGAAAGTATGTATTTCCCATAAAACTTTCCTACATTACTTTGCACATTTACAATAATTATTGATTATTTAAATATTTTTCATAAACTTATTCAGAGTTTGGGTATTTTTCAAGGAATGGACACAATTTGTTTACGGAGTTAACTAAGATTGTCTTTCCGATGACTCTTTTCTATGTTGTTTTGTAAATTTACAAGAATTATTAATTATTTAAACAGCTTTCATAAAAAATCATAATTTGGCTATTTTTCAACGAATAAGGTGAATTTTTTAAAGAATTAACTGAGAGTATCTTTCCGATGACTTCTTTCTATTGTGCTTTTCAATTTTTCAAGATTGATTAATTATTTAAACTATTTTCATAAGCAAATTAAGAGTTTGGCAATTTTTCGAAGAAACCCTCCCGTCAAATCTCCCGCTCGATCCTATAGATGAAAACTCGTAATTTCATGGAGAAAGAATTTCTGTTAGCAATAGTAGTATCGATCACCGATAATTATTTCGATTAATTTATTTTTACCTTTGTTTTTACTATTAATTTCAATGTAAGTTGTTATTGAAGATATTATATCTTTGGTTGCTATGACTGACTGTCTCCGAACACGTCGTAAAATGATATGCGCGTTATATTTCGGCCGATCTTATTGTATGTACTATACCAAAGATATTTTGACTATACACTATATTCTACTCGATTAGATTAGATGAATGACAAAATGCTTTTAGTCCGTGGCGCCACCGCAGTGATATATTATAAAGTACAATCTTTCTTAATTCTCACACTTGAACAAATATAAAGTAAAAATTAATTGAATTTTTAATTCAAACTTATAGTTCCATGCTTCTTATTTTCTGCACTGATTGATTAATTATTTTTTTAAAAGTGTTTGTTACGTTGTGAAATGACTATAATATATATGAAATAAATTCTCAGAATGATATGTACATTTAATTATATTTTAATTTTTTGCTTTAATTAGTTTTAAAGGTTATTATTGGATTAAATGTATAGAAATGCAATTTCGAACAAAAAACATATATAGACGCCTCCATTCAATATGAGTCTATGTGCTGACAGCGCCGTGTATGAGACTATGCGCTGTGTATAAGCATAGGGAATAGTCTCATACAGAGCGCTGTTAGCACATTGACTCATATTGAATGGAGTCGTCGATATATGATGTAAAAATTACTTGAATGTTCGAATGAAAATAATTGTTTAATGCTTTGTATATTGTGAACTGATTAATTAATTATTATTAACTAATTCTATTAAAAATTA
Source organism: Andricus curvator (assembly GCA_932195095.1). Taxonomy (NCBI): domain Eukaryota; kingdom Metazoa; phylum Arthropoda; class Insecta; order Hymenoptera; family Cynipidae; genus Andricus; species Andricus curvator. The sequence continues at coordinate 94,734 of CAKNYM010047617.1, read as the reverse complement.
CATTTTCTCGAATTAGTTTAAAAGGTTATTGATAATTCATATCGTCAGAAATGAGAGTTCAAATAAGAAAAACAAATATAAAGTAAAAATTATTTGAATGTTTCAATGAAAATAATAGTTTCATGCTTTTTAATTAATTATTGGTCGATTGATTTTGTTAAAAACTTTAAATTAAATAATGATTGAATTTAAATTTTTTTCAATTTATTAACATAAATTGATTATTTACTTGCATCTTATGTAACTGAATATGGGCCTTTATTTTTGTAATAAAAGTTTATTTTTTCTTTAAAATACCTCCATTGCAATTATACATATAATCTTTTCAAATGCTTTTGACGTTGTGAAATGACTATATCTGAATTCAATGTTCAAAATTATATGTACATATTTTTTAGTTTTTTTGTTAATTGGTTTAAAAGGTTAATAGTGAATTAAATGTATAGAATTGAAATTTCAAATTTAAAGGAGAATATAATGTAAAAATTATTTGAATGCTTCAATGAAAATAATTGTGTAATGCTTTTTATGTTATGAACTGATTAATTAATTATGAACTGATTCTATTGAAACTTACATTTTCTGGAATTAGTTTAAAAGGTTATTAATAAATCAAATATTCAAAAATGAAAGTTCAAATTTTAAAAGTATATATAAATTAAAAATTATTTTAATGTTTTAATGAAAGTTATAGTTTAATACTTCTTATTTTTTGAACTGATTGATTATTTTTTGCAAAATATTAAATTACATGAAGATTGATTTTGATTTGTTTCAATTAAGTACAGTAATTTATTATTTACTTTAAGATTATGTAATTGAATATTGGCTATAATTTGTATAATAAAAGTTTATTTACATTTAAAATACCTATATTCCAATTACGTAATTTCTGCCAATGTTGGTGATGTTGCGAAATGATTATCTGAATTTAATTTTCAAAATTATATGTATATATGTTTTAATTTTTTCTCAAATGACTGAAAAAGGTTAACAATAAATAAATCAATTTTTCAGAAATGAAAGTGAAAATGAAAAAAAAAAAATTAATAAAAATTGTTTGAATGCCTGAATGAAAATTATAGTTTAATTCTTTTTATGTTGTGAACAGATTAATTAATTGTTAGCTGAATAATTTTCTTCGCAATATTAAATTGAATAAATATTAAATTTTGATTTGTTGAAATTAAGTACATAAATTGATTATTTACTTCAAGTCTATGTAATTGAATATTGGCTATAATTTTTTTGATAAATTACGTACCTGAATTATGCTTTCCATATTATATGTACACATATTTCACTTTTCTATGGAATTAGTTTAAAAGATTATTATTAATTCAAATTTTCAGTAAAATATAAAGTAAAAATTATTCGAATGTTTTAATGAAAATAACTGTTTATTGCTTTTTATGTGTCGAAATCATTAATTAATATGTACATACATTTTAATTTTTTATGGAATCAGTTTTGAAGGTCATTAGTAAATTAAATGTATAGGAATGCAATTTCAAACAAAAAAATATATACAATGTGAAAATTATTTGAATGTTTCAATGAAAATAATTGTTTAATGCTTTTTATGTTGTGAACTGATTAATTAATTATCAATTGATTATATTAAAATTTACATTTTCTGGAATCACTTTGAAAGGTTATTAATAAATTGAATTTTCAGAACTGAAAGTTCAAATTAAAAAAAAATTAGATAAAGTAAAAACTATTTGAATGTTTTAATAAAAATGATAGATGAATTCTTCTTATTTCGTAAACTGATTAATTAATTATTACCTGATTAATTTTTTTCACAATAGTAAATTACATAAAGAGTGAACTTTAATTTTTCTCTACTAAGTGACATAAATCGATTATTTATTTTTAAGTAATGTAATTGAATATTGGCTATAATTTATATACTAGAAGTTTATTTATATTTGAAATACCCGTATTCTACTTACATAATTTTTAAAATGTTTTTCATCTTGTGAAATGAGTATCTGAATCAAAATTTCAAAGTTATATGTACGTACGTTTTAATTTTTTTTAAGTTAGTTTTAAAGGTTATTGATAAATCAAATTTTCATGAATAAGAGTTACAATTTAAAAAAAATTAGAAAAAAATTATTTGAATGTTTTAATGAAAATTATAGTTCATAGATTCTTATTTTGTGAAATGATTAATTAATTATTAGCTGATTAATTTTTCTCACAATAATAAATTTAATGAAGTTTAAAATTTAGTTTTTTTCTAAATTGAGTAACATAAATTGATTATTTACTTGAAGGTTATATAATTGAATATTGGATATAATTTGTATAATAAAAGTTTATTTATATTCAAAATACCCTTATTACAATTAAATCATTTTTCAAATGTGCCTGATTTTGTAAAATGAGTATCTTAATTTAGTTTTCAAAAATATATGTGTAAATATGTTTTATTTTTTCTAAAATTAGTATAAAAGATTATTAATATTTACAATTTTCAGAAATGAAATTTCAAGATTGAAAAAAATATAAAGTGAAAATTATTTGAATTTTCAATGAAAATAATTATTTAAGGCTTTTTATTTTGTAAAATGACTCTTTGATTATTGACTGATTGATTTTTTTCACAATATTAAATGTTGTACATGGGGCAAAATTCGTCAAGTGTACCCGCCTAAAAACTTGTTGTCTCCGATTTTCTTGAAAGTCCGCGAAATTATTGTCCTAGTGAACCTCTTTTAATTCCCCTAAGAGAACGTCTCTAGTACGACGGGTTGTCAGCATACAGGGGCTCGAATTTTCAACTTTTTACCGCGCACGCTGATACTCAATTAACCATAACTTCTACAAAAGTTATCGAAACTAACTTTTTTATGGGGGTTTTGGAAACGTTTTTTCATGAGCTTTACGCTGAATGCAATGATTTTAGATAAAAAAAATTATTTATGCTTCATTTTTCAATTTTAAACATATTTTTGAGTTTTTCTCCAAGTGCGGCCGTTAATTTTTTTCCAAAATTATGTTTAAAAGAAAGCTTGACTTTCTCCCTTCAAAATGAGCCATGGTTGAAAGTGGGGCGAAAGAAATTGGTGGAGATATACAACACTTCTTGCGCGCGACTTCTGCGTCGCAGTGCAGCTAGGCGCGACGATCACGACGTATACCGCCTATTGCGGACTTATTTAATTGTATTCATCATTTGTTCGTAAAACTGTTATTTTTGGCTTGAACGAAATTTAAAATTAAATTAAATTTATAATTCAGGGTGATTTTTTAGTGTGAGTTCCCTCGCCTCTCACATCGAAAATTGAGTCGAATAATTTACTTATTACACTGTATGTGCACTTCTCGTTCTTCTTTGCCTCACAGTTTTTTTCAGGAAAACATCACATACTATTGCTGATGAATATTTTCTCAACATGAGAGTTAATTCAGCAGAGGGAACGAAAGAGTGATATTTTTGTGTTCCAGGCACTGTGTTTGCTGATGCGAATCTCCTCTTAAGTTCTTGAGTAGTGATGTCGTGATTTTCTTTGGGACTAAAGAATACTAAAGTTTCAACTAAATTTTTCTTAGCCCATTGATACAAGGCTTCAGCAGTCAGAATCGGATCTTTAGATGACGCTTGAAGGCTAGCACGCGCTGCGAGTCTTTTCAAATTTCCCCCAATACCATCACAAGGGCCTTTTCCGTGCGCCGTTGCGTGGAAATGCCCCTCGGCTGGAATACCAAAATCCATTTCATGGTGGAGCAAATTGATAAAGTTATACTTATTTTTGAAGTGCTGGGCGGCTCCATCTGTAAAATAAATCATTTTTTTGGGGTTGAAAATTCTCTTTCAAATAGTGTGTAATAATTTTTTGAAATTCGTACACAGCAATTGTCTCATGAGTCAAACAGTCTGATAATATAGCAAGACTGCGGTGCTGTAGAATGTTGTCTTCTTTATAATAAATTACCACAGTAAAGATGGTAGCTTGATCATTGTTCCAATGAAATGACTGAGCTGCATTCTGGACTACAAAGGCATAGTTTTCAGCGAAATCACAAAGTATAAGAAATTCTCCTGCTTTCAGTGTATCCATAAGGTTTTTGAAAAAAGATGACGTTTGTTTGGCTGTAAAAGAGTGAGATTAAAGCTTAAGCAAGCGTTCGCAAAGCTGTTCAGCAAAATCCTCTGCGTCTGTTATTTCCGTGCGTAATGTACTTCTATCAGTTTGTTGCCAAGTCTGGAATTCTATTTTGTCAATACATTGATCTGCGAGAACTGATGTTACAAAGTCCTTAAGTGCGCTTGTACCAGGACACGCAGTGCATTCATTCAAGTAGCATTCTGAAGTCGGAACGCTACACATAATTCTGTTCATAGCATCATGATAAGTCTTAAAGGGTGAAAAATTTCCGCAGGTTGGTTCTTTTAAATCTACAGCATCAAACATTAGATTGACGTTTTCGTGACGGACACAAACACAAACAGTATGCGTACCACTGGCTCCAGCGAGTACGCAATTTCGGGGTCTGAGCTGAGAGCATTTTGATAAGCAAATTTTAACTGTAGGATGCTGAGTCTTAAAATTTGCATATAATTCAGAAATATTGCACAGAATTAATTTTTTTTTAACGTGCTCGCGGGAGCCATCATCTTTTCTTACGGAAACGAAATCTTTCATGCCAGACATCATACGACTATTCTCATCATCAAGGTAAAAATTTTCACCAAATTTTCAATCTCGGAATCTAAAGTTTTACCTTTTTTTAAATTAGGAGAAGTTAAAATTCCATTCTCAGCTTCTAATTTCTTAGCCTTTCTAGTTTGGCGTTCGGAAGCGCCAAATTCTTTAGCCAATCTTCTGCGGCCCCAAGATTTCGGAGCAAGAGTTAAAAGTAACACTTTTTCAGAATTACTTGCAGATTTTTGAAATTTTTCTTTTATTTGTTCAAGAACCTCCATTCCGGCGTGATGAGTTTCATCAGCACAATCTTTTACAAATCTTTCAAACTTGGATGTTGAAGGATCGGGAAAGGTTTCGTCATCTTCCATTAAAATATCATTCTCGAGAATAGGAGGTGCATTGTCGTTGATCACTGAAGCATCTTCAATTGTTGGATCAGTATGAGAATACAAAGGGGATAGCAATGCAAATTGAGACATTTCTTTTCTGCAATTTACACACAGTTTCGCATCGATAGGTATATTGGGATACTTTTTTTGAAGAGTTACAGAAATTGTTCTCAAATTGCACGGATCACGCTTGTGATTATCCTTAAAAAAAGGATTGTAACAACGGCGACCCAAGCTAGTTCTTCTTGGCATGATTACAAATTAGGCAGAAGAGAAAGCTAATTCGCAGCACTGATTAACAATGCGAATCCAACCACGGAAGGTGGGTATTCAAGTAATATTATTTCTATTTTAAATAATGAGGAAAATAAATAAGAATAAATAATAACAGTAAATACGGAAAAGTACAAACCTGCAGTATTATGACGTCGAAATAAGCCGAAGCTAAATCGCATAAAAGCAATTTGTGACCAAAAAATAACTGGCAATTATATTACCTGACAATGACTTTTCTTGCGAGAAAGGTATGCAAGATATCCATCTAGTGTTCAAGTATGTGTACTAATTTTTTCAGCGGGTTTTTCAAACTCTTTCGAAGCATGGGAGCTCGCGACGCAGAAGCCGCGCGCAAGAAGTGTTGTATATCGCCACCAATTTCTTTCGCCCCACTTTCGACCATGGCTCATTTTGAAGGGAGAAAGTCAAGCTTTCTTTTAAACATAATTTTGGAAAAAAATTAACGGCCGCACTTGGAGAAAAACTCAAAAATATGTTTAAAATTGAAAAATGAAGCATAAATAATTTTTTTTATCTAAAATCATTGCATTCAGCGTAAAGCTCATGAAAAAACGTTTCCAAAACCCCCATAAAAAAGTTAGTTTCGATAACTTTTGTAGAAGTTATGGTTAATTGAGTATCAGCGTGCGCGGTAAAAGGTTGAAAATTCGAGCCCCTGTATGCTGACAACCCGTCGTACTAGAGACGTTCTCTTAGGGGAATTAAAAGAGGTTCACTAGGACAACAATTTCGCGGACTTTCAAGAAAATCGGAGACAACAAGTTTTTAGGCGGGTACACTTGACGAATTTTGCGAATTTTGAATTTTGAATTTAAATTTTTTTCCATTGAGTAACATATTATTATTTACTTTGAGGGTATGCCATTGAATATTGCATATAATTGGTATAATAAAAGTTTATTTATATTTGAAATACCCCTATTCCAGTTACATAATTTTTAAAATGTTTCTGATGATGTGATATGATTATCTGAATTCAATTTTCCAAATTACATGTACATATGTTTTCATTTTTTCTGTAATTAGTTCAAAAGGTTGTTGATGACTGAAATTTTCAGAAAAATATAAAATCAACATTATTTGAATGTTTCGATGAAAACAATGATTTAATGCTTTTCATGTTCTGAACTCATTGATTATTTATTAGCTGATTATTTTTTTGCACAATATTAAATTACTTGAAGATTTAATTTTAATTTTTTAATAGATAGATAGATAGATAGATAGATAGATAAACGTTTATTTTTTAGCCTGCTGGCCTTAAAAAATTGATTTGCTTACACTTCTTTTACAGAATTTTCTTAAAACTAACCCTTAAAACTAACATCCTTCCACACCTTATCTCTAACGCCGCTCGCTCTTATCGCATTGCCTTCCTCGCTTCGCCTCGCCTCGCACGCATGTCCCTACTTTCTTACTTTGCCTCGCATTACCAAACTCTGCCTCCGCGGCTCATCCCTAATACTTATCTACTATTTACAATATTTACATTTACTTATATTTACTTCCTCCTCTATTTACAATCTTTCCTTCTCCATTCCTCTTCCTCCTTCCTTCTCTTCTTCTCCATCTTACCCAAGACTCCCTTCACCCATGCTACTGCCCTTTTGTCGCTCCTTTCATGCATCAGTACCTCCATGCTTATCCCACTTCTTTCCACCTCTACGCACTCCTCCAACCAATGTTCCACTCTTGCCTCCCCCTTCCCACATAGTTCACACATCCTCTTTTCCCTAGCGAGCCGGAACCTATTATAACCCTCCATGCACCCACATCTCATCCTCGCTATAAGCTCCTGACTTCCTTTCTCTCCTTTCTCACACAAATATTGCGCTCTCGTCCTTGGCATAATCCACAGATATTTCCCATTAAACCTTGTCTCTCTTATTCTCTCTTCCCCTGCTGTCTTCTCTCTCTCCATGCTGTTTTTCTTAACCAACTTATATACCTTCCTTCCTTCCTCATGCATCCTTCTCACTTCATCCATATGTAGTCCATTCGTTCTAAAATACCTTTCTCTTTCAACCTCCATCTTCCTACCCCCTCTCCTGTTCTCCTTCTCCCACCAATACTCCCTAACCAGCTTACTTCCCCCCTCTTCCAAAAATTTCTCCTCATACTTATACGCCCGACTCCCCGCTAGAATACCTACACTCGTTCTCCCCGTCTCCCTCCTGACAATATAATTAGGCGTGTTCCTTGCCAGCCCCAGTGTCCACTTTACATACCTCTCCTGTGTCCTATTTACATCTTCGCTTTCCTTCCACCTCCTCCGAAACAAGAAGCCCAGGTACACAAACTCTTTCACCTCCTGCACCGCCTTTCCCTTCCACTTCCACTCCCCTTCCTTACCCCTTCCACCTCCTTTTCTGAAAACCATAACCTTGGACTTTTCCGCATTCAGTTCTAACCTGTTCTTATCCAGGTATCTTCTCAACCTCTTCATCATTTCCTTTAAGGCCTCCTCGCTTTTTGCCACTAACACTATGTCATCTGCATGCGCTAGCGACCAAATTCTAACCCCTCCTATCCTGACTCCTCCTACTACTCCGGCCTCCAGCTTACTTTCCATATCCGCAATTAAAATCGCAAAAAGCGTTGGGCTAAGCGGACACCTTTGTCTTAATCCCCTATCCATCCAGAATCCCTCCGAAATCCCCTGTCCTCCTCCAACCTTATCTTTGGTCTCTTCATATATCTCCCTTACCCTCTCGATCAGGCCTCTCTCCACTCCCCTATCCTCCATCGCCTCCCACAACCTCCCTATCCACCGACGGAAACGCGCCTTTTAGATCCAAAAAAAACTCGTACACTCTCGACCCCTTCTTCGCTAATTCTCTATCCACAATGTGCTGCAGAACGTAGATATTGTCGATAGTACTCCTACCTGCCCTAAAGCCCGCCTGCGTCTCCGGCAATATTCCTTTCCCCTCGACATCCTTCCGCAGCCTCTCCGCCACCACCATCGCGTATACTTTATACGCCGTATTCATTAGCGTAATTCCTCTATAATTTTCCTGCCTATCCCTATCTCCTTTCTTATACAGAGGTACTATTAACCCTTCTCTCCACCCTCGTGGGAATCCCTCCCCCTCCATACTTTCTTCACTACCTCCTTCAGCCTCTCCCTAACCTCTTGTGTACTAAACAAACATGCTTCGTTCTCTATCCCATCCAGTCCTGCTGATTTTGACCTTCTTAACTTCCTTATCTGTTTCTCTATCTCCTCGTCATTCAACTGCTCCATCTCTGCCTCCCCCGTTCTTCTAGTCCCATCATCTCTGTTCCTTGAATCTGAGCCCTGGAATGATTCTTTAAAAAACTCCCTCCACTCCTCACTCCCTATCTTCTCGCTTATACCTACTCTATGCTGCCTAAACCTATTTATTATCTTCCAGACGTCCCCTTCTGTCTTAACATTTCCTAACTGCTCCTCCAGCTCTTTCTCCTTTTCCTGTTCTTTCTTCTTACACATCAATCTAAACCCCTTCCTCATTTCTACGTACTCCTCCCTTTTCGCAGTACCGTCTTTCCACTTCTTATACTTCCTCTTCACCTTCCTTTTCATCTTTTTACATTCCCTATCCCACCACGGCTTCACCCTTCCTTTCTTCTTCTTTTTAAATACCTTCTTTTGCACGCACCCTTTCACTTTCTCTTTTAAATCCTCCCATATCTCTTCCACCGTCTCCCCTTCGAAGCGTACCTTCCCTAACTGCTCCTTATACTTCTCTATCGCCTCCCTCGTCCAGCTTACCCTCTCCCCCGTCGACACTTCTTCCCCACCTTGCCTTACGCCGTTCTCACCCCTTATCCACAACCCTAATGGCTGATGGTCTGATTCTACCCTCCCTTCTACTGCGAATCTCTCCATCTCCTCCCACCCTTGCATATTCATAACTACATAATCTATTACCGATACCCCCACCTTACCTACGTATGTGTATTCTCCCCTTCGTCCCCAGTTGCCATACCATTTGCCACCGCCCAGCCTCTATCCTCCATCCAGTCCCTTAGAATCTCCCCCTCCTTATTTATTAACCCATCCTTCGAATTCCTTTCGAAGCTCTCCCCTTCCCTGTAAAGGCCCCCTTCCCTCCCCATCCTCGCGTTAAAGTCCCCACCCAGTACCACCATACCCTCCTCTCTTTCACCTAAAAGGTCTTCCACCCTTTCTTTAATTCTTTCCATCCCATCCTTATTGTACACTGTCACAAAATTTACTGCTTACCCCTCCTATCTTCACTTTCCTCATTTGCACTCCCTCTCCCTCTTCCTCTCCGTGAGCTTCTTCCTCTAATCCATCTCTAACCCCCGTTATAATTCCCCCACTAGCCCTTCCTTTCTTCGTCACTCTGACCGCCTCCTGGAGTCTCCACCTATACCCCCTTGGCAGCTTTGGCTCTATTCCAGCCCATTCCTTTCTTTCCATCCACGTCTCTACCAGTCCTACCACATCAAATTCCTGGATATACCTCCAGAACTCATCATCCTTCTTTACCCCTGCTACGTTCCAGTAAAGCACCTTCACAACTCCTCTACCCTGCATTACACCCACCCCCCTACTTCCTACGAAACAAATTCCCCTGCACTTCCTTCAGCACCTCTTTCTCCTCGTCCCACACCCACATTTTCTCGTCTATTTTTATTTTCCGATATCCTTCCTTCGCCTATCTCCCTTCACTCCTCTCCCTCCTAACCCTGTCGTACAGCATTCTCTGTACATCCCTTTCCTTTCTCGTCAAATCGTGATCGATGAAAACTTCCTTATCCTGTATCCTATTTTTATTCCGCATAACCCCCCAACTTTTCTTCCCAGCTCTCCAACTCCACAACCGCCACTTCTTTCTCCTTTCTCCCCTCCAACTTAACTTGCCCTACCCTGCCTTTATTCCACCCTATGCTCTGTAGCAGTGCTTCCACGCCCTCCCCTCTTCCCCGCTCTTCATCTTCAACCCTCTTATCACAATATTATTTTTCTTGTCTGCCTTCTCCTTTCTCTCCTTTCTCTCCATTCTCAACTCCACTGCCCTTATCCTTTCCCTATCCGCCCTCTCCTCCTTTTCATTCCTACGCTCTCCCACTTTCTCTTCTATCATATTCCCTACCCTCTCCCAAATACCTTTAAACTCGCCCCCAATACCCCCGTCTCCTATTTCCATTTCCGTCCTGCCCTCCACCTTCTCAAGCCTTTTTTCCGTCCTTTCTTTCCACACCCTAATCTCCTCTTCCATCTGTTTTATTTTAACTTCTTTTTCTTTTCTTTCCCTCTCTAACCCATCTACTCTCTCTCTCAGCTCTTTCACCTTCTTTTCCCATTTCTCATCTCTGATTCTCAAGTCCTCCCTCATGCCTTCCATCTGCTCCTTGGTCCCCCTTACGTCCTCCCACAGCGCCCTGATCTCGCCTAACAACATCCCGAGAGCCTCCTTTTCCAACATCCCCTCCATTTTTTTGGGGGGTGACCTAGGTGTTATCCCGCTTTTTTTAAACGGGCTCTCGACCTCGCTTTTCTCCAGACTCTCTTGGCTGTCTCTCTTCCTTTTCAAGAGATCCTCCCCGTTACTTGCGCTCGACGCTCTCTCCCTTAACTTCCCGCTTCCTTCGTTGCCACCGTCCCGCTTTCTCCCTCTCCCCGACGCACCGCTCGACACCGGGCGACGCGTTGTTGGCCGTCGTGGCTTTTGGAAAATTCCCTCCCCGTCAGTTTCACTACCAGCACTGCCAGTACTCTCGCTGCCCACCTCCCGCTCTGCCGCCGGTAACTGGGACCTATTCATGCAGTACCTTCCGCAACCGACAGATGTCTCGGCCCTCGAAAGCCCAAGACTCTTGACCACGAACTCCCCCGATTACTTGCCAACCTAACCTCACTTTCCCTATCCAACTAAATCCCACCTCACACCCACGCTGAAACTCACTTTTTATCTCCCCAATTCACCCCACTCAACCCTACTCACCTCCTCGGCACAAATTCACAAATTTCACAAAGACACAAATTCCGTAAAATTCTCTCACCACCTGTCACTAAACACGTTCTCACTTCCGCCACCAATATGCAAGTCTAATTTTTTAATATTAACTAACATAAATTATCATAAAAAAATAAATTTTTTGAAAAATATAAAATAAACATTATTTAAATGTTCCAATGGGAATAATTATTTATTGCTTTTCATGTTGGAAAATGATTAATTAATTATTAGCTGCTTAGTGTTTTTACAATATTATTAACCCTCCGTTTGGCACATGTTCCGATAACCTTCGGTTTGGCACATGTAGTCTGGCCAGACCCCTGTATATTTCCATGCAAATGTGTGGATATACAGCGTTTTTGGAGGTGTATTGAAATGCATTTGTATAGCATGCAGGTATATATTTTTGGTTTTTTCTTATTCCTAGCAGCTTTCGCATATATTTAATTACCTACTGTGGTAAAACTAAAAAAATTTAATGTAGAAAAACAAATTTGACAGGTGAAGAAAATCTCTTTTTTTTCCCCTTCATTTTTACGCTTTATTATGATCTGTACTATCCCTCCGATGGCACACTGGGATAAAAAAGACTCCAGGCATTTTCAATCCTAATTTAAGTCCCTTCAACATTTGAAAATGGTACTTATGCGGTCCTGTCACCTTAGACAGATACCCCCTCCAACTCGTAAAAAATGTAATTTTTCTCTATTTTTCAACTTCTACAATCTTTTTTTCATATTTAGAAGAAATTTTAAACTAAATAACCCACAGCATTCTTTGAAGTAACTATCCAAGAGTGTGTAAAAAATTCAGCTACTCAAAATAATGAATTGGCTCTTTGCGGGAAGCCTTTTTCGCTTGGGGTCAACAAGCCCCCAGTATGCCAGGCTATGTTACGCATCGGGAAGTGTGCCATCGAAGGGTTATTCTTATAAATGGAATTTATGTGAATGAGGGAGAAGTAAGGGAAGGGAGAAGAAGTAGGAGAAGTATGTGCGTGGATTTTGGGGAAGTAGAGGATGGAAAAATAAGGGAAGTGATGTGATTTGAAGTGTGGGATGCGAGGGTTTGGAAAGCAGGAGAAGTAAGTGTAAGTGAGAGATGTGAGGGGCGGGGAAGTAGAGAAATGAGAAGTAAGGAATGCGAGGGAGTAGAAAGTGGGAGAAGTGAGGGATGTGAACAATGTGTGGGGTTGGGATGTAGAGGAGGGAGATGTTAAGAGAAGTGAATGAAACTAGAGGAATTAAGAAGAGGGAAAGGAGATGAGGGAGAAGTGAAGAAAGGGAGGGCAGGAGAAGTATGGGAGTGGAATTAGGGAATGTAGAAGATGGGGAAGTGAGGGAAGTGATGGGATTGGAAGTGTGGGATGTGAGGGATTCGGAAGTAGGAGAAGCGAATGTAAGTCTGGGATGTGAGAGAGGGAGAAGTAAGGAAAGTGAGGAGATAGAAAGTAAGAGAAGTGAGGGATGTGAAGAATGTTAGGGGTAGTGATGTAGAGGAGGGAGAAGTAAGAGAAGTGAAGGGGGTGAGAAAGTGCGTGGATCGGATGCGTGGGGAATGAACGTAGGGGACTTGAGGAGAGGGAAAGTAGATGAGGGAAAGGTAAGGGAAGGGGGGGGAAGTAGGGTTAATGAGGGGCTGGGCAGTGTTTGAAGGGAATTAGTGAATGTGAGTGTATGGGAAGTGAGTGATGTGATGGCAATGGAAGCAGGAGAAGTAAGGGTTCACTTTATAACGTTCACATATGTGTATGCAAGATGCCAAGAGAATATAAAAGGCAGTTTGAATGGAAAAATACCAAGAGAAACTAAAAAAACGAATTAAGATGTTCAAAATGCATTATACATATTTAATACATTTCCGCATAAAATATATAGGGGTCTGGCAAGGTCACATGTGCCAAACCGAAGTATATTTAAATAAATATCCTTGTAATTATCCGTGTATGGCATGTATCCTTTCAATTCTTTTTTTAAATGATAGCTGAGGAAATTTTAGGAAAAGTCAGGGAGTTTCAAGACACTAACTCAATCAGAAGTATACTAAATAAACATTTTGAATCGCGAACGGTCTGGCTGGACCCATGTGCCAAACGGAGTGTTAAATTACATAAAGATTGAATTATAATTTTTCTATACTAAGAAGCACGAATTATTTACTTCAAGGTAATGTAGTTCAATATTGGTTATAATTCGTGCAGTGAAACTTTATTCATATTTAACATATCTCTGTTGCAACTATATAATTTTCTTAAATGTTTATGCTATTTTGGAATGAGTATCTCAATTGCTTTCTCACAATTATATGTAAATATGTTCTAATTTCTTCTGAAATTAATTAAAAATGTTAATTATAATCTTCATAAAAATATAAAGTAAAATTGATTTGGATGTTTCAATGAAAATATTTGTTCTTCAATTTTTACGTTGTATACTAATTGATTTTCTCACAATATTGAACCACATAATTATTGAATTATAATTTATCTTTTGTGTGGTAACAGGAATTGATTACTGACATTAATATTATATCATTTAATATTGGCTTTGTACCGTACAATCCAAGTTTATTTACGTTTCATACCTTTATTACAATTGAGTAATCTAGCATGAGGTCATTGTTATGATAGGATAGATGGAAATGTCAGGAAGGTTAGCATAGTTGGTGCATATTTACAATAGAATAAGATATGCCAAAATTTCAGGTTGGAGTATCGGATAGATTTGATCAGAATCGGGCACTATAACTCAAAATTTTGGATAGTTGATGTTATTGCTTGAAACTGAAAGGTCTTCGACCGATAAAAGAATAAAACATAATTGCGCAAATGCATTTTACACTTGAAAAATATTACTATTTATACATTCATAACTTACTTTTACGTTTCGAATATTTTTTCAAAAAAGTCTTATGCATTCCCATGAAAGGATGTACTAACTATGCTAACCTTTATGACATTTGCACCTATCCTATCATGATTATGACGTCTAGCTCACATACTCAATCATATAATTATTTCAAATGTTTGTGACCAATTCTCTATTATCATATTCCACTTTTTGCACACTTCAGCGAAGGAAATGAAAGAAATGGGAGGTTGTAGGAATTAAAGTTGTAAATATCATATGATAAAATATCTACTGGTTCTCGAATTGTCATTTAAATTCGACATTCGACTGCCGCTTCAATTTTAGAAATTATATGTGGATATGTTTTAATTATTCAACGATGTTTTGTCGTACGCTGTGGTTTTTCTGAATTATTTAAACGTTATAATATGATAATAATTTAATGATTTAGCGATGTTTCTTGATTCACAGATTTACAAAAATGGCCGTGAAATGAGGATTCCAATTCAATTTTCAAAATGACGTGTACATGTTTTCATTATTAGCAATGTATTCTGACACGCTCTTCTTTTTCTATAAAAATTTATTTGAACATTCCAGTGCAAATACATGTTCAATGATTTTTATATTGATAACTGAGAATCAGATCTGAATAGGATTTTTTTTAATTATAGGTATATTAATTTGTTAATGATTTAGCGATCTATATTGATGCTTACATTAAAAAAATGGCCGTGAAAGTACCCGTAAAGTTCATTGTACAAAAATTATGTTTTTTTCAAAATATTAATTTACATAACGTGCACTTGCCATCTTCAAATTATATCTCGACATTTACTATTATAATTAGTAATAGTAAATTCTACGTTACATGGATTCACTGAATACATTCTTTTAGAGTATAATTTCAGCAAGAATTTGATTGTTCAAGAAATTTGAGGGAACAAATAGTGATTCGAAAATTTAGTAATGGAGAAAAACGGAGAAAAAAAGTTGGCGCACGCTTGCGCGCGCGCGTAATAGTCTACTATCAGTTAAAACGCAGCGAATACACAACCCGGTCGTATACGTCGCAGATGGCCATCCATCAGAGTGCTATGCGCGATCGGAATGGCTTGACATCTGGACTCTTCTCGAATCGAGAATATTTATTGTGTATTGCAATGAAAACTTGTATGTGCCGACATTTTAGAGGTTTTTTCCAAAGTTGTATGCAAATGTTTAGAGTTGCACAATTATTTATTCTGCATCGTGAAAGGGTATCCATGCGAAGCCGTGTACAAATAAAAGTTATTGAAGTAAAAATTAATTTCATGGTATTTTATTGCCAAATAAAATAATTAAATGTAAATAAATTCGACACGCGCAGAGCGCGCGTATGAGGCTCTAGTATATCTGAATTTATCTAAATGGCATGTATTATCTGAATTCCTTAAATTTCCTAAATTTTGATAACTCCCTGAATTCCAAGGACTTCAAAATAATTCAAAGAATTCAGAAGAATTCAAGACATTCTATGAATTCAGGGAATTCAGAAAATATAGACGATTTGAAGGAATTCAGGTAATTTCGAGAATTAACAGAATTTCAGAAATTGAGAATTTTCAAGGAATTCAGAATATTTCAGGAATTCAAGGGATTTTGAGAATTCAAGGAATTTCAGGAATTCAAAATATTTAAGGAATTCTGGGAATTCAGAGAATACAAGGAATTTAGAATCTTCAAAAAATTTAGGATATTCAGACAAAATCAGGGAATTCAGAGAATTCAAACAATTCCGAATATTTAAGGATTTCAGGGAATGTAGAGAATTTAAGGTTTTCAGAAAATTCAAAGATTTCAGAAAATTTAAGGAATTCACAGAATTTAAGGAGTTCAAAGGATTTAAGGAATTCAAAGAATTTAAGGAGTTCTGAGAATTTGAGGAATTCTGAGAATTTAAGGAATTCAGAGAATTCAAAGAATTCAGAGAATTAACGGATTCAGAGAATTTAAGAAATTCAGAAATTTTCAGGAAATCTGACAAATTTTCATTGCTCTAAATATAAAACTCTTAATTAAAGATAAAAAAATGAGAATTCTTTTATTTCAAGTTTTGAAAGCTGTACATTTTTAGTTGAAAAGTCTTTAAATTTGATCTTATACCATTTTTTAGCAATTCAAATTTTTTTATTTAAAACGGGCTAAATTTCAAAATGGTCTATTTTATGTTATAAAATTGATTAATATTCAGTATCAAATGCTAAGTAGTCAAATTATTTAAATTTGTAAGCCTAAGAATTAAAATTTCTCAATTTGTATAGCCTCCAAGATTTTAAAAGTGTACAATTTTAAGTGTTCCTCATTGACAGGTGATTTAATATCAAATACTTTGAATTGGGATTTATTCAATTATTTAATTTTTTTAATTCAAATCTGAAGTGTCTCGTCCCGAAATTCGGGATGAGAAGTAAAATATTTTTCATAAGCTAGGCTAGTCGTCTCGAATTTTCGAGACGACTAGTCCACCCCCTTTTCCAATTCCCACAATTTTTCGGGACGACTAGACGAAGCCTTCAAAATTAGTCAATTTCAAACGTTTATTCAAGTACTTGAGGACATTTGAGGTTAAAATCAATTATTTAACTAATAATTTATTTCAATTTTCAAGGTTTCGATATATGCTTTCGATTAAACATTATTTAATTTTGAATGAATCCGGTTTTTAATGATATAATGGTTGAAAATTTAAAACTGAAAGCTGATCAACAAGATATTTTTTTTTAATTTACAGTTTTGAGATATTTAAAAAAGGGGAAAGGCATAAAACTTGTATAATGTTTGAAATCATTCTGACTTTTTTATGTGATAAACTAATGAGGTTAAAGACTATGATCCGTCTGTATAGTAACATCCCAATATAAGATGTAATCTTCGTTTTCTAAAACGGGCATTGGAATGTATCTATAGAAAGGCATCCATTCTGTTAAGAGTCCTAGGTTCAGGGCAAGTTGTTGATGTATAATGCCCGCCACATCATTATGTCTGTGCGTATATTCTCTTTAAGCCATTACGCGACAAGCATCAATATTGTGCTCAATGGATTCGTTGGTATCTCCACATGATCGGCACCGGTCAACCGCGTCTTGATGTAACACGTGTTTGCGATAATTTCTGGTGCTGACAACCCTGTCCTGAATTGCAATGACGATTCCTTCCGTTTCTGGATACAGGACGACCTTTCTCAGCCAAATATTGGATGCCCACTAGCCACTTCATATCGATCTAACGTTTTGGGGTTCTCGCCGTGGTTGGTTTTCTTTCTCCATTGCGTTTCTAATTCCTCTATGGTTTCTGCCCTGATATTCAAGGCCTCCTCTGAGGACAAATTCAAGGGCGTGTAGTCAAGATCCGCTTTACAGATGGTGTTGTAAAGCGTAACAACTCGCTTGCTGTTAAAATAGTCTCGCAGCTGTATAACTTGTGACTCACACAGTTTCCTGACATCTACAATGCCCCTACTCCCTCTATGTCGTGGTAGAAGTACCATTTAAATCGCCGAATTACTGTGATGCATTAGGTGATTCGTCATTTCTACGCGGATGATTCTGTTTAATCGATCGACGTCGGTGTTCGACCATTTGATGAGCCTAAAGGAGTACGTGAGGACAGGGATGGCATAGGTGTTGATTGCCCTGATCTTGTTTGCCGAGTTAAGAGAACTCTTCAGAACCAATCTGAGTCTTGTAGTGAAAGCAGTCGTTAGGCTTTTCTGAACTATCGTATGCTGAATACCCTTAGATTCGAGAATACCGAGGTATTTATATGACTCGCCCTCAGCCATTGCCTCGATGTCATTCTCGAAAACGTTCTCTAGCTCTGCGGTCCCTAATTCTCTTCTGGTTAAATGCACTGTTCTGCGTTTATCTAGTCCGAACTCCATGTGGATATCATTGGAAAACTTCTATGTGACATCGATCACTTATTGCAGTTTCTGTTCCGAACTAGCGTATAGCTTCAGGTGATCCATGTATAGAAGATGGGTTACTTGATGACCATCCTCGTTATCATGTATTCGGAACCCATGATACATGCTATTTAGTGTTTTGCTCAGTGCGTTCAACGCTAAACAGAACCATAATGCACTGACGGAGTCTCCTTGGAATATACCCGTCGTAATGCGTATTGACCTAGTTATCCTTGGTTGTCCATGATCAAAATACTTGATTCTTGTACACCAAAGCATCATCGCACGACTTAGGAAGTCAATTGCCCCCGAAAAAATTCGGGGGCAAATTTGGTATACTTTTAAGACTTTAAGCAAATAGGCATGTGGTACAGAAGAAAACGCTTGCTTGTAGTTAGCCTATGACATGTGCAGGTTTCTTTGATGTTTACGAGCTTGCGTCATGGCAACAGCGTCTATGGTGACTAGATCTTTACTGCCCTGCCAGTTTTTACAACATCTCTTCTGTTAGGATGTCATTCTCCTCGCAGTGAGAATATACCTTATCTGCAATGATGGCTGTAAGGCATTCATAAATTGTTGGAAGACAGGCTATCGGTCTGAATTCAGATGGATTTTGAGCGTCTGGTTTTTAGGCAACATATACGTATTACCCTGTAGCATAAAGCCTGGCATCAGATCTAGGTGTTCGATGATCTTCTGAAAACACTTTGCCAACGAAGGATGCACAATAGTCAGGTACTTGTACCAGAAGTTGTGCACCATGTCCGGACCTGGAGCTCTCCAGTTACTTGTTTTTTTCAAAACCGCTGAAACATCTAAAGCTGTGATGTTAGTCAGCTCCATTTCAGGGTTATTGCTTACTCTTGCTTTCTCTGGTTGGAACCACGCATTGTCCAAATTGCTTCTGTTAGTTATTTTGCTTCACACTCAGTTCACGATAGAACCTTCTTTCATCTGCCTGAAAGGTTCGATTTTGTTGCCTTCTTGCACTACTTTTCTTATACCGACGCTGTCTAGCAGTAAGAACATCAAGTGTCTGCCGTTGGGAGTCTATAATCTCATCCAATATTGCTGGTGTTAATGTCTCGATGTACCGAGAGTGGATGATTTTAGCAACATGGTATATCAGCTTTTTGGTTCTATTTCCTTTTTCATATTGAGTCAGTCTACCCAATTGCATAGGTAAAACCTTGCTGTTCAGGTGTTCTATAAGTGTACGCAGATCATTTGTGATGTTCATCTTAGGTAGAGAATGTCTTTGTGTTGGTTCTACATGTCTGAACTCTAGTAAAGCATGACCAAAATTCCTTTCAAGTTGCTGTAGTTTTTCTGGGATTTCGCTGTTCAGATCGTCGTTATTAATGTCCGGACGTAGTTCTAGTGGATCAGGTACTTGATGCTCATTATCCCTAGCTCCTATGCCTTCAGCTTCAGTCAGGTCTTCGTTGTCCACATCTTCCAAGGTAAGTTCATCAATAGGAAACTGTTGTTCCACTTCCATTTCGATGGCAGCTATTTCAACAGCCGAAAGCAATCTGTTTACAGATATTGAGCGTTTTTAGTCTGCTAGATTCTGCTCATTCATTCTTGTGGCTAGTTCTGGGTACTTAAGTAAGAAGAGTCGATGATGTTCTCTCCTTACACTTTGCCCACTTTTCTTTGCCAAAGAATAAAAGCGCATTACATCTCTATTCATATGGTATGTCGATTTTAATCGCCTTCTTCGTTGTTGAACCTCTGCTTCTGGCTATGTTTGTATTAGGCCATCTACCTGTGGAGAATGTGGCGGTGCTGGATCATCAGCAGGTTGAGGAAGAACATCAATTGCCGCTGCTTGTCCGTGTGACGCGGCTTCCTCTAACTGATGTTCATTGCCGTCGTTTTTCCACGCCAAATCAACCTATTGTTTAATCTCCATTGTTCTATCTTCTGAGATGTGAAGATTAGTCCTAATATCCTTCTCCTTAGCAATAAGAACTCTTAGTGCGACTTTCTCTATTTGAGGATACTTTGCAGCAAATTTCGTTCTAAAATTATATCCTTTTTCGCGTGGTGTTTCAAACTTCGCACTTTCATAATAGAGACGCACCAGTTCCTCATTCATTGTGGTATCCCACTTGATGCTCTCCCACGGTATTTCTGTTAAGGTATGTCGCAGATGTTCTTGCTGGCTAGCTGTTTGATTAGTGAGATCTTCCTGACCATCTCGCTGCTCACCATCACCACCGTCCCGCATGCTGTGGTCCCCAGCGGTGGCTCCAGTGGCGCCCCGACGTTCCTCGGGAAGCGACAAGCGTTTCAAAACTCTCAAAAGACTCCATTAAAATTTATAGGTTTTGGTGTTCCTCTTAGTCACTTTCCTCTTCATTCTCTGCCTGTCTGTCATGGGAAACCCTGTCAGTAGCAATGCTACATCCAACATAGCCGTCAAAGTCATGCGACGACAACGCGAGAACACCTTCGGTACGGTCGATTATGTGAGAAGTTGTAGGCTCCAGCAGCTACGATCATGGTTCCTTAAAGCAACCAATCTCGAAGCAACTGGAGCGTGTACGTCATCCGCTTTTCTCCTTCTGTCCAGAAGGTAAGTAAGAGCAGGAAATTTACGCGAGATAACATCGTGCAACACTGTTCCTTGGAGTCAGGTCTCTAGACGCGGATGACCTTACGCGACAGACGGGACAGTTGGAGAAGAAGGTTTCACCTCTGGATACTTTTTTAGAGCTACCAATCTTTGTAGAATGTTATGAGGAACAGTGTTGACGGACCAGATGAAGTGATCCCAGAAGAACAGCCTTTTGCATCCGGTTCACGATGGAATGGGCCTGACGCTGGCAAGCCGGAATCTTGTTGAGTTGGTTAATAAATGAAGCTTTCATACCTCCAAGAAAGCCGATTATGAGAACTACAAGATGGACTTTGTTTTCGATGAAGACGCTCTAAGCTTAGCAAACCTCTACCCGCTTTATGTCGAGGGAGGTATATCTGAAGCGTCTTCATTTAGCTGATAGATCTCCTACTTCTCATGTTGGCATTATCGGCTATCTGCAAAGGTGGTCTTGCTGGAACGGGTGGAATGTTCGCTGGAGGATGTTGCTCTTCTTCTTGTTGATAAAGAGCTTCATATCCGTTCTTTCGCAAAAAGGATATCTGATCTCTTAAATTCTGAGGCGTTTGATGAGCATATTCCGGGTGCATATTGACCCAAGGTCATGTAAGCTCTGCATGAATCCTCTTCGCGCCGGTGAGCTTCTTTGCCAACAGGTAAGGATATCCCTCCTGAGTTGGTCCGACCATTGAAATCGATGTTCTCGCCTTTGTCCGGGGCCATTGCCTGGTTGTCGCCTCGGTTCGGTCCTATTGCCACTCCCAACTGAACCATGGCCTCCATCTGAGAGAGGCCTATTGTGGGTGGAACTGAGCGATATTGGTGTCGTAACCGCATAATTCATTGCATTGGGGAGTTAGCCCAAAGCAACGTGGCTGACTGCAAGAGCCGGAGCTCTTAAAAAAAATGTTTTTCGTACTCGATATAATAACCTAACGAAAAATAAAACGAATAAGCAATTTCATTCGATTTACTTTGTCACGTGATGTTTAGACCCCCCTCCCCGGCCTGACGAATTGTGACGGTCCCTCAAACCCTTCCACCAACCATCCCCCTTCCAGCGTCACAAGATTTATGGACGGCCGCTATACTTTTTTTCTGTCATATAGGTTCGTTGTAATAATCAAAAAAACTGTTTTTGCTATCATTAACAATTGTTTACGTACACAGTGCTTCCTAATTATGGGTTTTAATCCTAAGGGCTTTTTCTGTACATGTTAACATTACAAAAATCCGAAATCAAATTTTAGGTACATTTTCTGCGCGCAATTTCATAGGGCGCCTGGACTAAAGGGGGATACTTGACTGCTGGTCGTGATGGCTTGCTTCGCGCGACCTTCCCATTGTTGGAAGATTGGAGCTGGTTGAGGAAAATAAAAATTAGGAATAATAATAATTAATTGAATTTTAATAGACTGCATTAGCTGCGTTATATTATGACAAGCCAATTTAAAAACACATAGTAAAAAAATGGTTATTATCTTCATTCCCAGTTGAGAGTTATTGTCCTTTTGTATGCACTTAAACGTTTCCTTTATTACTGTAAATATTAACCGATTTTCATCAACCTTTTTTTCATTTTTTTTTCTAGAATTTGTTTCAGCTAATTAAAATTGAAGTGAGCCATTTTTTCATAATTTCAGTTTTTGTATAAGGCATTGATCTCATAATAATGAAAGGGTCATCCGCTGTGGCACGTGCCCGGGGAGGTAGCAGATTCAGGCTTCGGCTTCTTACCTTTATTACTTTATTACACCGCATTCCTATTAGCAAAATCCCAAATCTAGAACCCCAAGTAGTTAAAACCGACGATAAGGTAGTTTTGAACTCCTCCCTGAATTTTTCGAGGGATTTTTCAGCCAATCACTTAACGGTTCTCAGAAAATCTGTTATTGCAGTAAGCCTTTA
This sequence comes from Andricus curvator, assembly GCA_932195095.1. NCBI lineage: Eukaryota > Metazoa > Arthropoda > Insecta > Hymenoptera > Cynipidae > Andricus > Andricus curvator. The sequence continues at coordinate 72,098 of CAKNYM010047617.1, read as the reverse complement.
GGCGGCTCTTTCAATTTGTTCAAAAAGTTCAAAGTCATGTTCTAAGGAGAAATATAAGATTCTGTTCATTAAAAATAAGTCGTCATACTCAAAGTTATTTAATTATTTGATTCTATGAATAAAAATGCTTTCATTTATTATACATTTAAGGACAGGCACGCACTTAATTTTTAAAGATGCAGCGTAAACTTTTCTCATGTGTAGAGTAAAAAACTTATTTTCTGATACAGTTTTTAACACAGAAAAATAAATGTTTGATTCATTAAAATTTTCGGGTTTGAGTAGGCTTCTGGTGGCTTGACAATAGATTTTCTTAAATTAAATTTCAGATAAATAAGCTAAAATCTAGAAAATTTAATGCATCATTATAATTCAAGGTTGTATTATTTTTATTGGCGTAAAGCCCTAAATGACTTAAGCCAGGGTGGCGATTTGTGGTGGAAACCTTGAAAACCTGAAAATTACCTTGATTTTTTTAATAACACATAGGTCATTAAGTCCCGGGACTGAGACACATATGGCGCCGTCAATGCCATGCCACTTTGCTTTTCGGTAGTACCAACCTTCAAAAGAAACGTGTAAAAATTTCATGAGATTCGGTTCAGTCGTTGTCGAGATATTGAAGGTTAAGTGACGCTACATTTGTTCTTGTTTAAACAATGGATACAAACGAGTTGTGTGTGTTAATCACTGTTTTTTAATGGGGAAAAATACCGTTCAAGCTCAGCAATGGCTTGAAAAGTGTTACCGAGAAAAGTGCCCATCGAAAACAACCGTTTTCCGATGGTATGCAGATTTTAAATGCGGTCGAACAAACACCGAAGACGCGGAGCGCCCAGGTCGTCCAATTGAGGTGGCAACGCAAACGCGGCACCCACTTGGAAAAAAATTTTGTCATACGCAATTTTCATGCACAATTTTGAACATGGTGCCTTTTGACATCTCTAGGATGTCAGCTATCTCTTGCAACTTCACTTTACGATCGGACAAAATAATTTTCCTAATTTTTTGGATGTTTTCGGGCGTTGCCACCTCAATTGGACGACCTGGGCGCTCCGCGTCTTTGGTGGTTGTTCGACCGCGTTTAAAATCTGCACACCGTCGGCAAATGGTTGTTTTCGATGGGCACTTTTCCCGGTAACACTTTTCAAGCCATTTCTGAGCTTGAACGGTATTTTTCTTCATTAAAAAACAGTGTTTGATTAACACACCAAACTCGTTTTTATCCATTGTTTAAATAAAAACAAATGTAGCGTCACTTAACTTTCAATATCTCGACAACGACTGAACCGAATATTATCAAATTTTTACACGTATCTTTTAAAGGTTGGTACTACCGAAAAACAAAGAGGTATGGCATTGGCGGCGCCATATGTGTGTCAGTCCCGGGACTTAATGACCCATGTGTTATCCATTTTTTCAAGAAATTCCTCTTGTATTTTATAAACTTTGCAAAAGCCAGGAAAGTGATTTCTTCTTTAGAGTGTAGTCGCGAATTTATTTGTCATATGCAGTCATATGTCGATCAGTGCTGCTTTTTGCAACTAGGGCTGGGTATGAAAGTCGAAAAAAGAACGGACCTCTCTTTCTGTCTAATGAATAATGGCCTTAGATAGAAAGAAATTTTTCTTTATATGTGCGAAAGAAATGCTACTTTGAACGTCTGTTTAGCAACCACAAAATACTTAATTCTCCACGAAATCATTATTGCATTGTTTTAAGACTTCGCCTCATAAGTGTTCACGCAAAAATATATTTCTTCAGCCAAACGAAGCTGCCGCGATCTCTTGGTATTAAAAAGAATTAGTACAAACTGGAGGAATCCCGAGTCTCTATTATTCTTAACAACTACATAACCTATATATAAGTGGATGCTTTTCTCCTATGGGGGGCTCCCCCCTGGAACTCTCCATCCCCTGTCCCCACCACCCCTTTGTACGCACTTATAAAAAAAAATAGTGTGAGCAACTCTTGTGGGACAGAAGTGTTTGGAAACAAGATAACAAAGGCTCATAGATGTGAAAATACTAAAAAAAAAACAGAAAGTGAAAAGGAATGTGTAGCAACAACGACAAAGAAAAAGAAAAGCTCAAGAGGCTAGATTACTTGAAGTTAAGATGAAGTAAGATCAATATTGTGATTAAAAACAAAGTAATATAATTTTCCCAGCCTATCTTTGTGCTGAGTTGATGCATTCGTCTTTTGGTCTTATGATCAGTCGTTGTTTTTTTTTTACAGTTTGCATTTGCGAAAGTTCTCGCTACATCATACACAGTACGATTGATGGTCCAGAGGTCTTACTCTTCGGAAAAATCTCCACGAAGCGCGTCATCCAGTTCAGCCAGATCTTAGGGCTTGAAAGAAACCTGGATGTTGATATTTCTCCTCGTCCTAAAGCATCCTTCTTCCTCTATTGGATGCCTATCTGCGGTTGGTCTCAGTCTCCCCTCTCTTTCCCTGTATCCGGCTTGTTCTGGCTGCGGTAGAGTAGGCTTTCCGCTTATATAACCTCTTTTCCGAAGGTTCTCGGCACGGTTTCGCAGTTGTTGTTGTGAAACGTGCGAAATCTCTGACTGTTTCTCGAGCCACTGAGCATGCAGTCGCGCCATGTAACCTAATATATCAAATATCCGGGCCGAGGCACCATTCGGTTTCGGTTTCGATTCCTCTGGAATCAAACCGAAGGGCCTATGACAAAGCCACCGAACGCGTCCTCGGTTTGCGTAAAGAGGGTCCCTGTACCAAACGTTTTTACTGAATATTGTTACAATAATTAATAAGCAGTCGCGGACAATTGTCCAGGGGTCGTCCCGAACGAATTAACCCCCAAGCGGAGGCTTAACAACCGTGCCGAAAGCTGAATGGCACCTGGGTGAGGTGTCTCGAACGGTGACTCTGGGATACCGGACGGCCTCTCAGAGTATGCAGCCTTATCCTTGCATGCGGGGCTCTGCAAAGATGGACGAACCCTTCCCTAGCTACTCGTGGGAACAACAATGATAACACCAAACATAGTTGTAGTATGTGCGGTTCAAAACAATAGAAAAAGCAGGGTTCCCTACAATGGGTCGGACAACAATGCGGACTAACCTAGAGTTGGGGGAGCCAATCAAGACGGAGTAAATGCGATGGACCGGCGGAATCTCAATACTTTTGGGTGAACGGATCGACTCAATGACGACCTGCTATAGGGCTACTTTACCAGTATTGCCCCTGAACGAACAACTCCGAAAAAAGGGTTATGTAAGCGGAGCGCCTACTCTACCGCAGCCAGAACAAGCCGGCAACAGAGAAAGAGAGGCGACACTGAGACTAACCGCGGGCAGGCATCCAACAGAGGAAGAGCGATGCTTCAGGACTCGGACAAACATCAACATTCAGGTGTGTATAATGCAGCGAGAGCTTTGGCGGATGTTGGGCAAGACAGTACGCGTCCCGTATTCAGTGTGTAATTGACTACATAACATCTGGAAGGAATTTCACCACCAAGGTTCGACAGTTCGCGGGCGAACTGCGGATCCGTTATCACACAGTTAACAAGTCAAAGCTGCTGACCATCAGGCAGAATGTTGTTGACAGAATACGGGTACTATCTGACGCTACGAGAGGTCTAGAGTGGCGGGGGAGGTGGGTCATAGAAAACCAATAGTTCTTCTCTGACCCATCTCGACTCTTCCAAGATCCTCCAGTTACTGTCGATCATCCGCCCAAACCAGAGGAGGTCGAAGCATTTTGGAGAGAAGTCTACGAAGTCCAGCATCCACTTAAAGAAGGCTCAAAGAACGTAAATAGCTTCAAGGAGCTGTGCAACGCCCTTATAACACCTGAGGAAGAATGCCCACCTATCACTAGCGAGGAGGTGAAAAAAGTATTAAGAGGCATGAAGAACTATTCCGCTCCGGGACCAGATGGTATGATGACCTTTTAGTGGAAGGAGTTTCCTTCAACCCACCAGCATCTGGCCCGCATTTCCACCTCATTCTAAAGTCGGAAGAGCCTTTTCCAGAGTGGTTGGCGGAAGGTCGCACAATACTCCTTCCAAAGATGAGCAACTTAGCTGACCCGAAGAATTACAGGCCAATCAGTTGTCTGAACACACTGTATAAGAACTTCACAGCTATCCTAAATGATAGGTTTGTTCGGACAATCGGACCTGTGTGGCGAGAAATCTACGAACAACGCGGCTCAAAGAAAGGCGTAGCAGGTTATCGGGAGAACCTGCTCATCGACAGATGTGTCTGCAAAGACGCAGCATCCTACCAGTGTTTCCTATCAATGGCCTGGATAGATTACCGGAAAGCTTTCGTTTCAACCTGCCATAGACTTATCATCTGTCTGTTGGAAAGCTTAAAGGTTCATGCCCACATCGTGAGGTGCATGAGGTTTCAGAGCGGTGTCTTTCAGGGCGACACAATGAGCCCACTCCTCTTTTGTCTCACATTATTGCCACTATCTCTCGTACTTCGCAATTCCGAAGGGTACTTCTGCGGCAAACCTGGAAATCGAGAGCATAAGACCACTCATGTATTTTACATGGATGATCTTAAGATCTATGCTAAAAATAAAAAGCAACTACACCTAGCTCTAGGGATTGTCGAAGAATACACTAAGGAGATTGGAATGGAATTTTGGTTAGAAAAATGCGCCAAGGTTTATTTGAAGCGAGGAAAACTTAATGGCATCCCCGAAGACCCTGAGCTCGTCGACAGAAGCGCTATACGACACCTTAGCGCTGGAGAGTCCTATACATAACTGGGAGTGCCACAGAGCCGTATTCAGGACGTGACGTCTATAAAGGATAATCTCCGAAGCAGATACAAACTTCTCATCCGGCTCATTTGGTCTTCCGAACTGTCGGCGAGGAACAAAGTATTTGCAATGAACATGCTTGCCGTCCCGGTAGTAGTCTATTCATTTGGAGTGTTTCCATGGACGAAGGACGAGCTCAGATCCCTTGATATCGGGTCACGAAAGGTTATGCACATGAACCATAGCATGCACCTTAAGTCTTCTGTTGCGCGATTCTACATGTCACGTCGTGAAGGTGGTCGCGGAATACTTAATCTCGAATGTCGTCACAACAGAATTATTCTGGATACAGCACATATAGTCGCAAATGGACGAGACCTCTTCTAAAAATGTTCAGGAAGCACGAAGAAGTGGGCAAAGGATCTTTTCTGTACAACGCTGCGGAGGGGGCTGCTGAAACACTCGAACTTGACGTCAATATCTGGGGTGAGCAAAATGCATAATATCTTATCCATCTCGAGTTCTCACTCATGAAGGCCCTGATTAAGAAAGTGCAGGAGAAAAACTTCCGCAAACAGCTCCTCGACAAGAGGATGCACGGCATTTTCTTCAGAAATATGGAGGGTCAGTCGATGACGTATGAGCTAACGTTTGCTCTCCTTAAATCACCCGGATTGAAGTCGAGCACAGAACGTTTCATTGTGGCATGTCAAGAAGGTGTCATTTCCACTCTAGCATACCGTCGCCACATTTTAAGCCAAGACATTCCGGATGGTAGCTGCAGAGCGTGTCATGCACACCCCGAGCATCTAGGACACATACTATCTAGTTATCTAACTCACGCGGGAACGACCTACATCCAAAGGCACAATGTGGCACTAAGAGTGCTTTATTACCATCTCTGTCACTCTTACGGCATTAGCCCTAATACCGATCCGCTAAACGCTCCCAGGGAAATAGAGTCAATTGTCGA
>CAKNYM010047617.1:0-61292 GCA_932195095.1 Andricus curvator | reverse complement strand
AATCCGACATTTTTACTGATTTTTACCGAAAAAAATCCATGATGTTCGAATCTCGCCTGTGGAAGTACTGTGGTTTGACCTAGTGAATTGAGTATAAGTGAATTTGATGAAATAATTAATTGGTAGGTAAACGAAAATTTTCTGATTCTATTTTCCTTAGTGCTGAGTTCCTAATTCCTAACCTCTGTGAATTCTATGTAACAATACGTTATGATTATAAATATTATCTTATGTCAATTGCATCACTTGACCCAGAAACTATACCGAAACTAATTATTGTATCTGCACAATTCTATTATAAATAACATGGTTTATAGAATGGTAAGTAAAAATATGAGGAAAAAGTAGTAAAGACCATCCGGTGTAGGTATAGTGTATATATTGATTGTCTAATTAATTGTTGTACATGCCTTTAAATTTCAGTTTTATACATTATAATACGATTTCTTTTATTAATTATACATTTAATTTGATACATTTCGTGTAAAAAATATTATATCCAGTGTGGAAAAATGGATTGAGCTCCCGTAAGCGGCCAGCACGGGTTGCGCTCAGACCCTGGGGCCCATTAGGGGAAACCAGGCGTTACTCCTCATGGAAATAACATGCTAATCCATACGGTTCTAAATGGGCTTCACTCATGCTTACCCATACGGTAGCCCTCGACGGTCCCTCCTGGCCAATTGTAGTTGCCCGGATCGTAAATTTAACAATTTTAAATACCTTTAATAATTTCTCCATATAATTTTTAAACATATTTTCATTATTATTCATGTATTGTTAATGTATAAAAAATTAAAACATTAAAATATCTGCACCTCGCCGAGACTTGAATTCATGACCAGCATCTTATCAGTACAGTGTTTATATTTTTTTCGGGTAGACACTATTCACGCACATTGAAATTTGTTGCAATTTTCTTTTGCAATTTGCACATTTGCAATCAGCCATGCTATTACACAACTAAATTTCTCTGAAATTATTTTCTGTTACGCTACTCAAAACAGCAGCTCTCAAATATATTACATCAAGCAGGCCGGAGAATTCCTTTTACTTAACTATGATAGTTAAAAAGTTGGCAATCCCTTAATATAGGTCAAGTAATAACTTAGATCTTAGGACATTTGCATTTTCGCACGCCAGACGCTACAATCCATAAATCGATAAGTCGATGAGTTGTTATTCGCGCCGCAGCGCGGTGCTCAAATGAAGGGTCGGGGAACAAAAGGGCCTGACCCACAAATTTTTCGAAATTGACTTTTACACATTTTTGGACTCCTCAAACAAACGCCGTTTCAAGGGTGTAAACTAAAAATTAAAAAAAAAAATTTTTCATATTTTAAAAATTCATCAAAGTCAGTCAATGTCCTAACCCAAGGGGTGCCGAGCGAACAAACGGGCCTAACGCCACATTGCACCTTATGGAAAAACGATTTTTTCATTCGGTTTGTCTAGATTTATTGCCACTATATCGGTATGTGGTGCCATTTAGCGTGACTAGGATGTGTCAAAGGCTTTGGAGGAACTAATCGCGGTCGATATTATCGATTTTACATCATCTGTTGCAAGTGTTGATCGACAAGGAGAGCAAGATAAGTTTATTAGATAAACATTGTTGGTCTTTTTGTTTCTAATTTTTTTTAGTGATAGAAATTCGAAAAATTTCGAACGGGCGTTTGTTGAGTAAAGTCTCACGGTCATTTTGATATTTTATCTAGGTGAGAAATTGGTGCAGTATGCCGCGGAAGCAAGCCGAGCGTCGCGAGATGCGACGTCAGGGCTTCGAGTACGTGGCGGCAAAGGGAAAACTCGTACGTGCGAAAAATCCTCCCGTTGTCGATGTCAGTAAAAAAAATCTTAATCGGACAATTTTAACGATGATGCATCTTTATGAAAAATCGTGGAAATACAGAAATATTGAAACGGGTATCATTCCGAAAATTCCAAAAAATTCTGATGAATAAAGAATAGTTTTGCGATTAATTTCTCTTAATCAATATCAATATTTTTTACATAAATCACGATAACATCTTCAAATGTTCATATTTTTGGTCAAAAATTTTACTGGATACTTTTGAAAAGGTGTACTTCAAGAAAAAAAAACAGCATTCGAGTGAAAATCCTGCAAAACGAGCTCGAGTGGAAATTTTGCTCTAAATGACTAAACTTCCACTTTGTTTAGAGTGATATATGTCATGCTTAAAAATAAGGGCAATCCACTCATGTTTAAGAGTGAAATATTACTCTGGAATGAGTGGATTTTCACTCATTTAGAGTGACATTTTCACTGAAGCTAGATTTTCAGGATTTTCACCCATATTGAGTGAATCTTTCACTCGAAAAAATTGAGATGGTGCCTGTTCTTTTCACTGTAGTAATTGTTTTGAAAAAATATTTTTCTACAAGCGTATAAAAATCGTGTGAATTTTTTGTTACTTTTACAGGAAAAACCATCGCGGATTTTGACAAGATTCTTTTGATTCAAGTGAAACCGAAAGAACTTTCCGTGTAGAAAAAAAACGATCTCCGTCGAATGATTGAATTCATTCCGGTCGAGCATCGTCAATATTACAAAAATTTGTTGTAGTAAAAACAAAAACAGCTTAATGACAAAGTGATGGTAAAATTCAACATATTTTACTCTATTTTTTTGAGTTTTGTTTTTACCGGGATGTGTCTTGAGATAAGTATGATAATCTTTAAAAAAAATATATTCCACAAATACAGTCCAATTCGATTATTTTTAACAATATAAAAATAGGGCAAATTCATTGTTTACCGAATATCTGAACCTTAATCACAAAATTCATTATTATTTTCAACAGCAATAACAATAAACGATAGCAAAATCAATAATAATTGAACGAAAATAAAGGAGCATTCAATATAATAGATCATGCTCAGAAAAATATACTAGACAATAAATAATTAACTGTTCGCAACTTAACAAACATATTTATTGAAAAATTATTATTGTATTTGCTAGTATTTATTCATAGAATTGCACCGCAGGTCAGGCGGCACTAAGCCGAGTGAATGCTTGCTGCTCGGGGTTAGACCCTTTTGTTCGCCTGTACCCCCTTGGGTTAGGCCCGTGCTTAACTTTGATGTCTTATAAATCGAAAACTATTTGAGGGATTCGCATGAAATTTGAAAGAACAACGTTCAAGAGTGGAGATTATCGATCACATATGTCCAATATATTTTTTTCGGTGATCTCGCAAAATACAAACGTTTTTCTGGCGTCCTGAAAAATTTGGAAAAACGGGGTTAGGCCTTTTTGTTCCCCGACCCTTCAAATGGTCGAGACATTCGCTCGTGGCGAGCTCTAGAAGTGAACATGAGCTTCGCGCTCGATAAATCCGTGTCTGCGAATTGAACCTGTTTCTGACCTGCTTTTCTTTAAAGAAAATAAATTGCGGTAATGAGCAAAACCACAGAAAAAACCGGCTTATCATTTTTACCTAATTGTATAAGTTGGAAAATCAATTCCGAGTTGGGATGAAAGAAGCGTTGGAGGCCTGAAGTTGCCAGTACCGGACTTTTCGAGTTGTTCTCCGCCGTTAGATTCTACAAGAGGATCTGGGATCCTAATTATCCCAATACCTCTCGGTTCTCTGAAAAGAGGATCTGGGAGTCTAATGATCTTAATACCTAACAGTCCTCTGACTAGATGATCTGAGATTCTAATTATCACCATACTTGGTCCTCTGACAAGAGGATCTGAGAAACCTAATTATCTCAATACCACTCGATCCTGTGACAAGAGGAACTGGGATCCCCAATTATCCTCCCATCTTTCGGTCCTCTGCCTAAAGGATCTGGTACCCATAATTTGAACAAACTTCCCAATATATGTCGGGTATCTGCCAGACGATCTGGGGATCCTAATTATCTTACTATCTCCTGGTCTTCTACCAAGAGGATCTAGGATCCGATATACTTAGAAAATATATCTGTAATAGGATTCCTCTTTTGACTGTAGATAGACCAGCACTGAGTAAACCGACAAAGTCAGCATAAACGCTGGACAGAACGACTCCATCGAGCGCTTGCCGACCGTCGGGCAAACTCGAGGACTTATGTTCCCCTGTCCCAAAGCGTAAAAAGAGGAATCTTGGGGTTGGTCGAAATTGAGTAAAAGGACCTCCAGCGGACAATCCATCTCAGAAACTCATCTGAACCAACCGACTCGGAATTTTGTTAAGAATATTATAATTTTTTTAAGAATATTAATATTTTTTTAAGAACCTAAAAATAGTTCAAATCTCTATTAAAGATCTCTTAGTTCTGCGGAAGTCCAAACTTGTATACCATTAAACCATTTCCCTTTCAGGGTAGGCGTGACACTACCCGATTCGGGTAGTGTTTCTAGGTTTTTCTTGTAGTTATAAATAACTACAAGTGTGGGCTCACCACACCCACGATGTGCCAACAGCACTCATGTCAGTATTCTTGAATGGTCACCCATCCAAGTACTAACCGCGTCCAACGCTGCTTAACTTCAGTGATCTGACGAGAACTGGGTTTTTCAGCGTGGTATGCGTAGGTTTCAGGTTTCAGGTTCAGCGTAATTTCAAATAAATATTAACTCTTTGGACCTCGAAATTTTAAAGGATCCACCGGAGTCTATGTGGATTTTCCCCTATGGATTGTCAACATGGGCTCCTGACGGGGGCAATATTCCATAGAGGTCAAAACGGGGTTTTTTCCACACGAAATATACTGAATATTACTATTATGTACTGTAACCCTATTTTTAGCTTTCTAAATTTGTTTCTAATTATTGGTCTAGGTGAAGTCCTTAGGCCTGGTGATTTTTTGTTATAGAGCTCTCCAACTTGCGACGTCAAATGAAAATATCAATATATCGATTTTTTGTTCGTAAAAATAATTCCCTCAGGGGTATGACACGATCTATTCTGTATCTTAAAAAATGTGTACTGTGGTTTGTCCACAACTGGCGTTTCGATCGTCACTCTTAAAACGAATTTTTTTAAAGCCATCTAAGAATTTAATGAAGTTGAAGAAATTAAATAATTTTCACTACAAATTATTTTAAGAAACTTGAATACACTAGGAGTGTATTTGGAAATAGGTTTTCATTTTCCAAAAACTATTTACGTACTGTACTCATGTCCAGAAAGCAATCAGAAGTCGGTATATTTCATGTTTGAAGAAAGAATATAACACGCGCGCTTATAGCACTCGCCAGTTTTAGATGCGTTTTTCTCGAAAAGCGGTTTTTCGGAATTCCGAATTGAAAAATGTCCCAGCGACTCGTTTTTCAACCTAAAGGGTTCGTGTTGGGCTTAAAATGCCGGAATTTATTCAGCTATATTGACCCTACATGTAAACTCCACACCATCTATAAGGGCCCTTTTTATGCGGACGCTCACAAACATTTTGGAAGTAAACACTTATTTCTAAATACACTTAAAGTGAGAAATTATTTTTCACAAACATATTTAAAAAATCAGTTCAGTTCCATGCATTTGATGACATTATCTGTACTCCAGTGTGTCAACCGTATTGTAGTACGCCGTCTTACTTAGAGAGGACTATAAACTTGATTCGACTGCAGGCCATTCAGTTAAAGTAATTCTCAAATAATAATTATTAATAAAATTTGAATTAGGTTTACCTGATTGGGCTGATACTGTACGAAGCTGACTATATCAAATAATGAAGGAAGCGGAGAGAGGAGCGGTTAGGAGGCCGATCTCCATACATGCGTTTTTACTACGGCAGCTGCACCTTTAGTGCCAACCTCAAGCGTGTACTGCCAGCCATATAAACCATTGATGCATGCGCACTGTGCTTCACTATCTCTTTTTCTCGCGGGAGAAAAGAAGATAGTTAGATCGCAAGCTCACGGCTGAACCTGGCTATAAAGGTGCCATTACCGCAGTCAACACTCGAGGCTGTTCCTACAGCAAGATCGGTCTCCTTATTATTACTCCGTGTTTGATACCATGCTGTCAGTTCAAACTAAAGATGATTTGAATTGAGTTGACATAAATATTGGAGTTTACGAAGGTTAGCTTTCAATAATGTCATGTCACAATTCTGGGGAACTTCCATTTTAAATAGAACAAAGCGAAGATGGCGAGTTGTTAAAATCTACTATCGCAAAATGAACTTTGTGAATGGCCGCGTGGTTAATTATCAATTTCTATCAGCGTGATTAATTATCAATTTCTATCTACACTGTATATACACTTTCGAACTACGCTCAACATTTGGATTATTAGCAAAAAGGATCAATTCAAGTTAAATGCCGTAAGCTTTTTAAGGGTTATCAAAGTTTGGCCATCCCGGTAAGAAGAGAAGAATTCAAAAAAATTCAGAATCTGAATTCCCATTAATACGTGAATTTTGCTTCATCGAAAGTTCCACCAACGAGTAGAAAAAAAAAGCAAAACCTATTCCTTTTAATTGACTTATAAAAATTTAATGGAAGTGTATTGGGAGGAATTAAAAAATGGAGGAAAGCAAAAGAAAGAATAGAAAGAAAGAGAATAATGTCACTTTGAAAACGAAAAAGCTAGTCTTTTTAATCCACTCAGAAAAATTTAATGAAAGCTTATTGGAAGGAATTAAAAAGTGGAGAAATGTCAAAGAAAGAATAAAAAGGAATAGATTAATGTAACTTTCAAGGCGAAACTGTAAATTGAAATAAATGCATTTTTTAAATAAATAAGTATTGTATTTGGGTAAATTATGTGAACATTTTTTTATTAATCTATCGAACAGAAACATATTTTGACTGATTTCATATGAAATCTGTCTTGGAACACGCACTACTGCTGTGCAAATTTGCATGGATTGCACAGCCACACAAAAAAAGTATACGGAGTCAAAAAAACGATCTATATAACATTGTAGTAATATTGGTCCAGCATAGTCGAAATCCAAATTTTTTTAATTTTCTGCTTACCATTTTTTTTGTTTGACTTTGAATTTTTGGTTTAGGTTAAATTTTTGCAACTTGACTGCTAAACATCTGAAATCGTTTTTAGGGTTAAGACAATATAAAATATTATTATTACAATCACTCCACCGTTATGGTAGACAAAAAAATTGAAATTTCCAAACTTATATTCCACAAAAACGAATAGAAATTATGCAAGTGCAGATATTTTGTGGACAGATTAGAAGGAATTAGAATAATAGAAAAAGAAGCATGTCAGAATGAAATTAAAAATAACCATGACAAAAAAAATTGAAATTTCTAAACTTATGTTGCACACGGAGGAATAGAAACCATGTAAGCACACACATTTTGTGGACGGATTAGAAAGAATTAAATTAATCGAAAATACAGCATGTAAGTATGGAATTGAAAATAACCATGAGAGGTGTGTCTACTGCTCGCATTAAGAGGAATTTAAAAAATGGAAAATATGTTCGCCTGCATGGAACACAACACAAGTGGCAATCGTTAAGGAAATAGAAAAGAATTGGTTTCGTAGATAAACCTATTCTTTCGTTGGGCACTTCTCCCGATGGAAAATTAGCACATTCAAAAAAATTAAATAATGCTCACTCTTTCGTTTATATCTGAAAATATTAATTTTTCTCTATTCTTCTCTTCTTACCGGGATTGTGGCCGACCACGAGGTCATAGAGTTCCACTACTACAATGAAGTTAATTTTAGAACAAAAATGGCATTTATAAGGAAAAACCTTATTTCTACTTCTTCCAGACTATTTTATTCAGAATTACATAATAACGTTTCGGAAGCGGACCGATTCTGTCCTCAAATTACCTTTTTACATTTCGAAGAATTTAAAAAGAATAGTTTGTAAGAAGATTGTCATATTTTGTCAGAACTATCTATAGATAATATGGAAAGGAAGGCTTTTTATAAATAAGTGATAACTCGTCTTTAGTTTTAATTAAATAGTTTACAAAAAGGTTTGTTTTAATAATCGCCCGAACATATCGATTATTGAAGGCTAAGCAATTATTAAATATTGATTAAAAATGTTAGAAACGAAAAAAATAATGAACTGTTTTCGGTTTTTTTGCGACTGTCCCTGACAGTAATTTATTTGTTAGAATACAATTGCAGTTGGAAAAATATTTGGAACAAATTCTTAAGAGTTAAAGGTTAATTTTTAAATTTTAAATTTTCAAAGGACGCCTGGTGACGAGTCGTCCATGCGGCACTCGATGTGAACAGAAAATCTTCTTCTTTGCTTCTGGCTGTTTATTCAGTTAGCCATGTCTCATATAAGATAATAATTAAGTATGTAGATTCCGTTCTAGAAATTTCCCAAATATTCTAAAAATTCCAGCTGGTAACTCTCATTAAGATACTGGAGTTCTAGTGTTCATTTAGGCTTAAAGGCACATATCCTCGTAAGATTTGTTTATAGTTGAGTCTTCGTTCTGGGGAAATCCAGAAAATTACTGCCAAAAACGAAGGATGAAACTGTTAGTGTCCAAAGCCCATAGAGTATAGATTGTAGATGTCGGCTGATCCCTAGAAGGCAGTCCAACCCGTCCACGTCTACTGGGCTAAGGGGAAGAAAGGACCGCCCTCGCAGAGCAATACCCAATTCAAAGTAAAATAAGGCCCTAAATCAACACACCCGCGAAAAATCATCCCAGTTCGCCCACTGATTTAACTGTGGAACTAAATATTATGTACTCTATATGAACTAATTTGAAGGCCAGAGCCGGACTGACTTGATTTTGAAAATCGAGCAGAACGGGTCAGCATGCCGCTGAAAGGGGATGACACTGATGAACAGGATGCTGCAGACCTCTGAACTCAGCACCACAGTCGCAGCTCGCGGGCAGGTTCCATCCCATGCAGATGAAATGTTCCCCTTTGCAAATGTGGGTTGTTCTTAATCTCGGGACTAGATTCACGCGACGCCTCGGGAGATCGAGCCCTCGAAATTACGGTCTAGTTGTATTGTATTTTATATTTATATTTATTTATGAAGTCCCTAGGGCTAAATAGCCCTCTAAGGAACAGATAATACAGTATCACACAAAATGTACAGTCACTGGTCTAATGAAGGTAATATATCTAATATGGTAGATTAGTAACATAATATGTATGACAGATAATCACAAATTAATAAGTTGGTTTGTAGTCCAAATATGTAACTTCTAGTTTATAAACAATTCAAAATAATATGAAATAAAATAATGCAGAAAATCGAACATACGTAATAAGGAAAATAATAAATAAATGAAATAAAGAGTTAAAAGTAACAATGGTAATGTAGGTTGGTGTTATAAGTTTGCATACTTTTTGATCTATATGGCTAAATAATATAATGTAGTGAAAGCTACCAATGAGTGATTTCAAGGATAGGGTTATCTATATTAAAGAGATATTCGTAAAAAGATTTTTTCAGGTGAAAGCTAGTCGG
Source organism: Andricus curvator (assembly GCA_932195095.1). Classification (NCBI taxonomy): domain Eukaryota; kingdom Metazoa; phylum Arthropoda; class Insecta; order Hymenoptera; family Cynipidae; genus Andricus; species Andricus curvator. Next base: position 51,896 of record CAKNYM010047617.1, on the reverse strand, counting down.
CGCATTCCTTATCGATAAGGGTACCTTGTTCCAGAGTCGCGCTCCCCTTACGATAAAGGATCTCTGCAGCTTACAGATACTATGACGTGGAACAGTAAGGACCGTTTTTCTTTCACGAAGTTTTGGCTGATTAGATTTTTTGTTGTCGCTAGATTTGAAAAAGTTCAGGAGATACTTAGGTACTTGATTATGAAAAATATTATACAGAAGATTGCCCATAAAAAATTGTTTTCTCTTGTCAACATTTAGAAGGCCTACGCGCTGCCTGTATGGTGTTATATGCTCATACTTTGGTATATTATAACTGAACCGAATGCAAGCATTCAGTGAACGCTCTAATTTATAGTTTAGTTTGAACGATATATCGTCGTAAGCGACACACCCAAACTCTAAAAATTAAGATCTTAACTAGGAGTAACCTTGTAGGTGTTGGCAATGATTCCTTATTTCTTTTTAGTTGCTGGAGTAATCTAAGGGTCTTCCTTGAGATGTTTATTACCTGCTCTTTCCAGGAAAGAGTACGGTTGAGCCTGTAACCTAAGTCCCTTGCCACCTCCAAAAATTCAATTTCCAGGTCATTAATTAGAAGGGGTGAAAAGGTCGCGATTGTTTCTGGTAATGCGGAAGATGGAGGTCCGATAATAATAGCCTTAGTTTTCTCATGATTAATCTGGAGCCCATTGTTTTGTGCCCAACGCACTACGCAATCAATATCCTCCTACACTTGCTGTAGCATCCTTATTATATAGGAAATTGGACCAGAAAGATGAAGCTTAAAATCGTCAGCATATTTATTACATTTGCCTAGGTAGGGCCCTGAGGTACCCCGCTCACGACCATAGACCAATCTGACAGTTCGCCTTTCCCATTTCTTACTTGTTGAAATCGATTAGATGCTGTAAACCAAAATATGGCCGATTTGGACATTTTTAATGATTTCATTTTATATAAGAGAAGCTCGTGGTTGACCATATCGAACGCTTTAGAAAAGTCTAATAATACCACTATTGTGATCTTCTTTTCATCAATAGCAATTTTAAAATCGGTTGATGCTTTGATAGTTGCTGTTTCCGTGCTGTGCCTAGCCCGGAAACCCGATTGCATTGGATCTATTAGTTTATTTGTATCAAGGTATGTGATAAATTGCTTGTGGACGATCCGTTCAAGAGGTTTAAAAATGGCACAACGAATTGAAAATCGGACGATATTCTTTTGGAGAGGATGGGTTGCGTACTTTCGCGACAGGGTGAATTTCCAATAATGGGGAAATATACCCACCTGGAGCGGTGTGTTGTAAATATGGAGTAGGATAAGGAAAATTACTGGAAGTGCAAGTTGAAACATCTTAATTGATATGCCATCTCTACCTACAGCGTTAGACTTAATTGCCAAAACCGTTTCCAAGAGAGCTTCAGGAGTTATATAGGAAAAATAAAAATCGGTGTCGTTAAATGTTGAGCTCTGTAAGCTGAGACCAGAGGGCTTCATAGGGGATGATGGGGGCAATGTGAAAAATACATTTAAAAGTTGATTAGGAGGGAAATGATTAATAGTAGATTCATGTTTAGGAGGTATGAGATATAGACGCCTAAGTAGATGCCAGATGTTTTCATTTTTATTTCTGTTTTTGATGGAGTCATCATTGTATTTGTTTGATTCATCCCTGAGTTTGGTTTGTACTAAATTCCTAAGTTTACGAAAATGAGTTTGGAATATGGGATTTTTAGTACATACGTTTAGCCAGTCTACGCATGTTACCACGTTCCTTCATGAGATTTTTAATTTCGTAAGTAATCCAGGGAGCCGGTTTTTTATATTTATTAGGAATGCGTAACGGCGCAAACTGGCCGAATGCTGATATTAAATAATTATTTAAGTAATTAAGTTTATTATTAATATCAACGTCAAGTATCAGTTTCTCCCAGTCGAAGGTCATTAGGTGTTCCTCAAATTTAATCTCGTCAACATTTGATAAATTTCGCATCTGCTTTTTAATCTGACTAATTGGCTGAGCGTAAGAAATTTTATATTTGATATTTATGAGGTCATAGTTAGAAAGAAACGGAATAGGATGCTGGTCATATGAGTCTATTTTATCGAAGTCATCAGCTATCATCAAGACTATGCGTGTGCTAGATCTATCAGTATGGTGAATAGAGTTATGGGGTACTATTGTTAGCCCGGATGAGTGCAACATAGAAGTTAGGTATTTCGTATCATAGCTGGCCACATTTAAGTTGGTGTTGAAATCTCCGGTGATAACTATATTATTAAAATTAGTGACATGCGCAAAGATTTCGGATTCCAGTTTATAAATTACACCAATAAACAAACTGTCGTTAGCTAATGAGATTTCCATAAGGAGAAATTCAACGGTAGGGCAATAAGCAACCGAACTAACTCCCACCGCTACTCCATTCAAACTATCGTGCACGTATAAGCAGACACCACCTCCTCTCTGTTCATCTCTGTCCCTACGAAAGAGCACGTAATTATCAAGGGCAACAAGGCTAGAGGAATGATTAGGTGTAAGCCATGTTTCAGAAACTGCCATAATGTGATAAGAGGACGAACTAAAAAAGTGCTTAAATTCAAGAAAATGTGCCAAGAGAGATTAGGCATTTACATGGCAAATACTTGAAAAAATCCATAAAGTGTTATTGAAGCAAGTTACGGTAATTTTGTTCAAGAAATAATAGAAGTAAATATAGTCCATGTCGTTCCATAGTAAACTGAAAAATTTAAGTATAGCATAAATAATGATAGTTATCCACCTCAGCCAAAACTTAGTGCTTACAATAGTTATCGTCAGGTTCACATTTAAAGAGCTATAAGGTGATCCCTGAGAAGCAATTAACCTGGAGGTAAAACCGATGAAATCTTCATTATACCACAATATCTCAAACAAAAATACGATAGGTTTTTTCTGGCTACTAATTTTAGGCAGCATTATTCTACACACTAAATGCATTCTTAGCGATAATGTTAGCAGAAAAACTGAAAATGTTAACGTGAAGAAGAACATACAAAATTTGTGATTTTCGTAGAATACTATGCGTGAAGCTGGCGTGTTAAGAAAAATAATGTCTTGAAAAATAGCTGTATATATAACATAAGTATCTAGCTTAGAAATCAGCATAGAACAAATAATAGGCAGAGTAAAACATTTCCCAGCATTACACTTACTTCCTGAGTTTTCACAGTCGAAGGGCATCAATCTGCAGGTTATATTTGGAAAGTGATTCTCTGATATAAAGAGGTTGCTCATCACTCCAACCAATCGTTTTAGTTGAGAAGCCACGCTTCTTTTTATACTGCTCAATTAACAAAACACAGGTAGATCTTAGATTAATTTTCACCATCACTATAGGTGGCAGTGGGGAGGAGACCGCGTTTTTAATATTAGATCTGAGCCTATAAATCGATGACATACCATCTTTTCCGATTGGTACATCCAGGGCTGTAGCTATTTGACACATAATAGCGGCCAAGTCTTCAGATGGTATGACCGGTAGTCGATCGTAGTGCTAAGAGCCTCTTGTTCAAGGAAGTTGCATCTTTGCGACAAGGTTTCAACCTGTGACACCAGAACGTGACTTTCAACCTCAATTGATTAAGTTGTCGTTTTGAGTTTAATAATATCAGTTACGTTACTAGAGGTAGTCTCCTCGATAGTGATGATACGCTTGGTATTTTTCATAATATGTTGTTACCAATCAAATTGGCAGTGCACTTTTTGCAACACCAAGTCTTCAAATTCTTCTTAATCTTCTCCACGTCATTTGATGAGAGATTCAAGCAGGCAATATGAACAAGTACACCACACTTGCATGCAAATGAGTCAGCTGTTCCTTTTTCTATCAACTGACTACAGATTGCGCAGGTAACCATCTTGAAAACGACCAAGAAGATTGACAAGCAAACCTAATTTAACAATTAAAGTACTTTTCTGACAGAAAACGTCGGAAAAACAACTAAGACAGGAAACACTGAATGAGTCACAAGACGTATGCAGATTATCCGGTCACTCACACAACGAAAACTGTGGAAGATTATTAGAAAAGTACAGAGTAACACACAATACGTCACGTACAAACGGCAGTACCGTACCGTTTTTTTATGTTTACCCGCGAAAAGTATACGGACCGGGAGCCGCTTGTTTTACCGTAAGGCCAGAGCATGGAAGCCCAAAAATCTAAATCAGGCTGACAGACAGTACGGAAATATCTCACTGGATTACCCTCAAGAGTGATGATAACCAAACCGAGACGAGGCGCATCGGTAGTTGAACAACCTATAAAACGAGCAACGGGGTGTCTGGGAGCATCAGAAAACCTATCGCGAATCGCAGACAGGGGCTCCTGAGAGTTTAACGATCCGCCGGTAAAAGCCCGTACCGAACTCTGTTAAAAAAATTCGCGAATACCTCGAATTTCGTACGAGCGTCAACCGAGTACCTCAGGAAAGCGCAGAAGTACTAACTCGAAGAGAAGCGTACCGGACTTGATCTAGCATTCTCAATGTCGTGTTGCTCGCATTAAGGAGCACCCCATGTCAAGCATAACCTGACCAGCCCTCAGTGATCAGTGAGAAAAAGAGAAGGAGGCGCTCTCCAAGTGACCCTGGAGATGACGTACAGGATATTATTCGCCCTTAGCGGCAATGGACTCCACATGAGGGGCCCAAGTCAAACACCTGTCGAGGAGCAAGTCCAGGTACTTGAGAGTAGGCTGGCATGAAACCACTGTATACGCAAGATTCAGAGCGATGTTCTCAATCCGGTCGCACGACCTCGTAAATCAGGAAGGACGGTAATTCACAGCTAGGCAGGACTACGCTGAAGGCTCCCTTCAAGTCCAGGGCCAAGGCAAGCGTCAGTCTGGTCACCCCAAAACCCAGCATAATGTCTGACACCACTGATTCTACAGAATCCATGGAGGACCTCGTTATTCTGAAACTAAACTGGAATTCAGGAATCCAATCATTATGCCCGGCAAGGAAATCCAGGCTTCTCTGGGATAATCTCTCGAAAAGTATGCAAAATGGACGAAGTGAAGAGCTGCATCAGAGAGACCGTTAATAATCTCGTAAGTGCTGCCGTCCATTCCTCGGCCGATTTGGGCTTGCACGATGAAAGAGCTGAAGTGAATTCCTCCCAAGAGAATGAATGATTCATTGGGTCGGTCTCATCCGGATCTCGAATCGGTTCCACATTGATCAATGAGATATCAGGACGAACCAGCCTAAAACTCTTCACCCCTACTGAACCTATAAGTCGCGCGCCAGGCTTTCCCTATCCATTTCAAAAATCTACGTAACCTCGAAATTCAATAACTGCAAAATCCTCAACACTTAACTGTTAACTTCAAGTCAAGCTCAATTCCAAATTAAAGAAGGGCGCAGTATACCTGACAATTACGCTAACTCAGTCCCGGAAATCTGGATAACGGTAGAAGGGGTGATCGGTAGCAAAAGAAAAGATCCCTTAATTATATAAATAATAACTCTCAGAAAGCATTAAGTTAATCAACAATGAATTTATTCAGTTTAGTGATTTATCAGTGGACATAAATTTCCTGGTAGCATTTACTTAACATTTTTAATAATCAAACAAACGATTCTACAATCAATAATGTGACCTCTTGTCATAAACATATTAACAATTAAACTCAAATAAGAACTCTCAAGAACATAAATTCAGTTATTCTTAATCTAACTTATCTACAAGAGATTAGTTTCTTCCGCTGGGATACTTCACATTTTCCAATACTAATTTATCACGCTAATACAATTCTCTACCCATTTCGGAAAATTCTGGGGTTAGGGCATGGTCGAAAGTATGGGGGTGTAAGATCAAAATGAAAAAGGGGATAATTCGAGAATTAGGTTATGGTCATAATTATTCGGTGTGGTAAAAAACTTAGGGGCAAGACTAAAATCAAAGGGGGTAATCGAGAATTAGGACATGGTAATAATTATCGGGTTGGGTCAAAAACTTAGGAATAAAATCAAAACCAAAGGGGGTAATCAAGAATTAGGGCATGGTCATAGTTATCGGGTGTGGTCAAAAACTTAGGGGTAAGATAAAAAATTAGGGGGTCTTGGAGAGATCTCAAATCTAATAAATTGGGGTCAGAAACATAGGGACATGAACACAAATTAGGGGGTCTTGGGGTGATTCCAAGTCTAATAAATGTTGGGTTAGAAACTTATGGGCTTGATTAAAACTCAGGGGATCCTGTGGTAATTTCAGGTTTAATAAATCGGGTTCGGACAGTTCACAATATGGGGGTCATGTCGAATAAGCAATTAACAATAGGCATATTACTTCGTTTATATGTTCTTAATTCTACACTGATTCAAGATACGGGCTCAGTCACAGAGCAACGATTCGACCACGTGCCATTAGTTTTCTTCAAAACCCATAACCTCACTAAAACCAAAATCACTGCAACAAAATTCAATAACTGATAAAATGACGACGTGTCCACTAAGCTTCTCGACTGTGTCTGCTTAATGAACAGCCTTACATACATACATATATACATTGAATAGCAGTTCGAACTCGAAAGTTCATTGCCTCACTACCCGATTCGGGTAGTGTTTCTAGGTGGATATTTACTACCAATGTGGGCCCACCACACCCACGACGGGCCAACATCACGCAGTATTCCTGAACGGTCACCCATCCAAGTACTAACCGTGCCCAACAATGCTTAACTTGAGTGATCTTACGAGAACTGGTGTTTTCAGCGTGGTATCGCCGTTGGAAATGAACAGCCTTACCGAGAAAAATTCTGGATCATCTGCGATGACGAATATTCAGCGATTTTCAAATAAAACTCGAGATTACAGAGGAACTAACTCGGAATGACTTTACACCTCGGGAACGCCAGCGGAAAAGAGGGCGATTCTCTGCGTGGTCTCGGCTGGTTCCTTCACTCGCCTTCCCCTTCTCGTGGCTTGGATGCTGATTGGTGGAGTTGACGGAAGAGTGGATCGCGTGACGTAGCAGGCTTTAGTGCCGACTACTTTGCGTGCTAGCTACCAAAGTATTTCATTCTAATCTTGAAAGATGATATTAAAGCCACTTATAAGTAGCTTAATCGATGACTACTTATCCTCCTTACTCTCCGGTAAGACCTTCTGGCGATAGCTTACAGCCCAAATTCTTCTTGACATCGGAAAAGATCTCCTTTGGTACCAACAGCCCCAACAGTAATAATCCGGGACTGAGCTGCAGAGCTCTATTTTAGTCATTCTTGGAAATGGAGAATAAAAACTTCTCAAAAGAAGTATTGCAGAGTTCCACTGGAGGTGAAGAAGTCGAAGTGGGATTTTTAGAGTGGTCTAGAATACTCCGTAATTTCAGCTGCAGAATTTGAATGGTTCTGGAGCTCAGCATCTTAACTACGTCGTTTATCCTTGAGTCTTTTGTATTTTAAAGTCCTTCGCAGTCGGCAACAATCCATTGAATACAAAACTAAACAAAACAAAACAGAATCAGTCTTTAAATTCAAAATTCCTTATAATTACAGCCCTTGCCGTGGAGTACCATTCAGTTCCCGAGGCATCATTACATGAATCCTAAAACTTTATTCTCGAGCAAAATAAGAAAACAATTAAATTGAAACTTTGTGAGTTGCAAAAATTTTTCACCGTCCATTCTAAACCGCATCGCATTGCTCATTCCACCAAAGAGGCTCCCCATATCTCCTGCCCCCCCCCCCTCTTTTGGGAAGACGTACGGTACGCTCCATTCGCCTTCAAGAACTCGAAATCTACGTTAATAAAGCTGGATTCACATTGAAGCGATTAGATGTTGAGCGAACAGAAGTGGGAGACGCATCCACTCTGTCGAAGACCGGTAAGTGGTCCTAGCGATAAGTATCGTATAAGTATAAGTATAAGTATCAGTATGGAGGCCACGTATTGGTTTACGACATAGTGTTAAGCTGAGAGTAGCGGCCTAAAAAAAAGAAGAGGTAAATTATAGAAGCGGAGGAAGCAACCAAATCAATCAGCTTCACGAATAGTAAAATAAAACTAAAATAGAACCGTGTAAAGAAAAAAAAATATCTTCGTGCAAAAATAAACGGAAGTAAGCAAGTGAGCTAGGTTAACTCTGATAAATCTGATAAAAAGGAACGAAAGGATAAAGTCACTAATAAAGTACCCTGGCGAAAGTTTCGGATAGGAATTCATTCCGAATTATTCCGAAATCGGTATCCGAACCAACCCGAATCAATCTGAAAAAATTTCTTCATTTCGTTCGATCCAAATCGGTTAAAAATTAATATGACTCAATCCGGTTCAAGTCGAACTTCCAATCCGAACCAAATTTTCAATCCAAATGAATCCGAATCAATCCGCACTCGGATTGATAAATACTGAATTTTTAATCCGAATGAATCAGTTCGGATTGAATTGGATTCATTCGGATTTGGTTTGGACTGATTCGGATTGGAAGTTCGGATTAAACGGGATTGAGTTGGATTAATTTTTAACCGATTTGGATCGTAAGAAATTGAGAACTTTTTTCGGATTGGTTCAGATAGATTCGGATTGGTTCAGATAGATTCGGATTGGTTCGGATACAGATTTCGGAATGATTTGGAATTAATTCCTATCCGAAACTTTCGCCAGGGTGCACTCAGCGCGTTTAATCGCGCCAAAATCCAGCAGGATGACAACCAGAGAGAAAGAAAGCCGTCCTCTTCCTGCGTTTGAATGCGAACCGTGAAAAAAGTGAAGTCCTCACGAACTCTACACGGACGTTAATTCATGTGTAGATGATCGATTAGTAATCGCCGCAATTTTACATAATATAAGGAGGCGAGATATGGCGTTGAGACTTCGATCTAACCGATTGCTGGAATGATCACGTGCTGATTTGTTCATCAGCCGATCGGGAACCTGGACGTCGTCTCTCTGGCTAATCTTGAGCGTACGGGACTGTCATCCATACGCGGAGTCAAGATTCTCTTGCATCTGACATCCCGTTGTTTCCCAGAAGATGAGTTGACTCGCGCAAGTTTGCCTGCGAAATTCTTGGAAATTAAAAAACCAAGAATGCAACGATCAAATTTCGGCAACACGCTCTTAAATTTTCTCTGTATTACAAGAAAATAACAAATAAAAAAAGAGGAAAGAAAAAGAAGGAAACCTCCAAATCCCCTTCCATCTTTTTTTTTATCTGCTCACTTTTTATTTTATTTAAATCACAGTCATAGTAAAGGCAATAAAAACACATTTTCCAACATTTTGAAACCCATAAGGAAACCAGGATTTTCTCCCCATGAGATCTGACTGAGGCCTCACATCAAATGCGTAACACCTCCTTCTTTATACACTATGATTCCCAAGACAAACCACTCCCAAAATACGTTATGAATTGCAAATCTCAACAAAAACAGAAATAGTGCAGGAAATCCACTGAATTCATGTTAAATTTGAAAAAAGAAGAAAGAACAATTTATGGAAACTCATTGTTAAATGTGATTAATTATACCATCATAACCATTATTTAATTTCTCTAAATCAGTTTTTAAGTCTATAAATAACTATTTTTGTCTTTTAAAGCAAAGCATTTCCATAAATTCTTTCTTACGCTCATTACTTTCGTAATGTAAAATTCCAATATTATCCTTATCAAAATCATGATCAACACATTCCATTTACGTCTAGCAAGCACACTACGATAATAACGTTTTAAACGGAAATGACTTTCATGTTCTTCTACCCTAGTATTAAGAAGTTTGCTAATCTGTCCCACGTAAGTCATCTTACAAATTTTGCAAGCTATTTTATAAACATCGCCACTTTTTTTCAAATTTATCTGAACGATCTTTAAAAAACGTTATCACTGAATCTATTTTGAATGGAAGTCTGAAAATTGTCTGCATTTTAAACTTTTTTTAACATACTTATAATAGTTTTCGAAATTTGAACACAATATGGAAGAAGCAACATTTTATCTTAACTAAATGCTTTTTAAGTATCTGAAGCTAAACTATTATTTTCCTTGCTTCGGTTTTGTTCAGTTTGAATTTAAATATGCTTCTAAATCAAGTTGCGTAAGTAATGATTTAAAAAAAAATCTGCCCGCTTCGCGGGCACATTCTCATCGCGCGCTGCGCTCGCAAGTTTGAGCGCGCCTAGGGCGCGCGACTGTTGGATCTCGCGCTCGATTATGTATTCACCTCGCACTACGCGCTCGGGCGTATTTACGTCGCGCTTTACGCTCGGCTCCTCTAGATTTTTGAACTTCGTGTTCGACTTCGATGAAAAGAAAAAGTTTGTTTGCAAATATTATAAAATTATCAAAACCTCTACATATTAATTGATTGTTAAATTTTGTTTTTATTTTAGACTGAAAAGGAACTTTATTTACTCAAGGTTCTATCGACCTTAAGGAACACATTCTCATCCAGACACTCGCGCTTCGCGCTCGATATTTGATTTGTAAATCATTTGAACCGTATGATAGAAACAAAAAAGTTTGAGCGCACTTACGGCGTGCGATTTGGTAAATACACTGAGCGCGCACTTTGTGCTTCGTGTTATATGTTCTTCATATACAAATTACTAAATTTGTATTTGAGTTCAAATGAAAAGTAATGATATAATTCAGGCGACAAATTTTATTAGTTAACATTTTATTTTAGCTTGTGCCGTTTATCAAAAAAGTTAATTTTTTTCATTTTGAATATATTCTTACCACAAAAATTGATTACGGATTTGTAAGTCTTTTTTGAATGCACAATTCTTGTTCATTTATATGTTTTCGTACCTTGCATTGTTTTTTCAAAAATTTGATTTTTTTTACTGTCAATGTTATTTTCACGAATAAAACAAAAACCACGCATTCTATCGAAACATGAGTCACAATAAATTTGTACCTCTTCCTTGGATGAACAAATTTTGTTTCAGTCATTTTTTCGTAGCTGGTAATATTCGTCTGAAAATTTGATTTTTCTATTTTCAATGCTGTTTTTTACGAATAAAACAAAAACTACGCGTCATATCAAAAAGTGAATGATAAGAAATTTGTAGATCTTTTTTAGGTGCACAATTTTGGTGAGATGATCTTTTCTGGTATCTTGCACAGTTTGACAGCAAAATGGCTTTTTTGATTTTTCATTAATTTTTTGTGCGATCAAAATTTGAATTTTTTATTTTTCAAAAAATTCAAAAAGTTGTTATGAAAATATTATAGGGTGTTCAGAAATCAACGTTTTTCTCCTCTTGACTTTTTTTCATATCGTGCGTTTTTCGGCTTAAAATGTTCATTTTCGTTTGTTTTTTGGAATTTTGAAAATGCTATAACTCCAGTAATTTTTTTTTTATCACGAAAAGTCATAAGAATATTTTGTTCGTCATTTTGCGTACTCCTAATAACCGTACATAGAATTTTCAAATCTTCAAAAAAAGTGGTCTCAAAAATTTTCAAAATGTGCTCACTTTTTGGATTTTCATCCAAAATAGCTGGTTAACGAACTCGTTCTCTATTTTTCGGCCATAAAAAAGTGTGCCAAAGCTCAATCAAATCTGATCATTTTTTCGAAAGTTATCGTGGCTACAGACAGACAGACTACAGACAGACAGACACCTTGGTAAAAATCGTTTTTTCTAGCTCAGGGGGTCTCAAAACGTGGAGATTTGATGAAAACCGACTATGTCAAATTTTACATAAAACCAATACCTTCTCATTAGAATGAGAATGTAAAAAGTATATTAGATATAATAATCTACCATTCATTCATTCATTCTGTCCACATTAAAGCTCCTATATTTCCGCGCGATATTCACGTGTTTTTTGTCTCGCGACTTTTCCTTCATGTCAATGTGACAGTTTGTTAGAATACGTCAGTTTGAAATCTTATAAAATGTGTGAATTTTAAAAACCGTGATACAAAATTTAAAACTATAATCATTTTTAACGACATAGTTTAAAGATTCTAATTTTGGAATGCTTCAATTTTTAAACGAAGTGTTGAATTGTTTCATTTTTAACGCTTCATTTTTTTTTTATACTTAATAATATAATTTATCATCTTCAGAATGTATACAAGTTCAATTTAAAATTATAGTTTTGAATGCGCAATTTTCAAACAGTTTAACTTTTGAAGACTCAAAACTAAAGTTTTTTGCTTCAAAAGCTTGAATTCGAAAATACTTGTTTTGAAATTTCTCTAATTTTAGAGGGTTTAAATTTTAAATTTAACAATGATGTAGTTTTAAATTCAATTATTAAAAACGTCAGGACAATTTCCCTATTGAATCTTTCAAAATTTCAACATTTCAAATTGAAAGACTTGATAGTTGCACAATTATCAGTTCAAAGGATTTTTAAGTAAATAATTTTGAACCAAATGCCTTCAGAATAAACTTAAAACAATGAAAAATTAAAAAAATAATATTCTCAAACTTAAGCCTTAAACATGAGAAGAGTTTAGAAGTAGGCATTGAAAATTGAACCATTTTTTATTTGAAAATATTCCAAAATAATGAGCATTTTAAACTCAACTTAAAAAAAAAAACAATTTCGAATTGAAAGCCTTAACATTCTGCAATTTCAAAAATTTGAATCATAGAGATCATGTCTTTTTTCATTTTGTTCCATGTAATATCTTAAAATTTTCTGATTTTAAGTTGAATATTTAAGAAAAAAGAATGATTTAAAACAAAAAATATTTGATTGGAAGATTTAAAGATTGAATAATAATTCTAAATGAAGTATTACAAATTAAACGATTTGAAATTAAAAAGTAAACAATTGATTTGTTTAAAATCAAAATGGATACAAATAGAACTATCAGAAATTGATACCTCCGTAATTGAATAATTTCTTTCGCTGCATTTTTAATTTTTTCCTTTCATAAGTTTTAATTTTGCAATTAAAATTAAAGTGGTTGAATTTAGAAAATTATAATAAACCATTTGATAATTTTTAAAATTTGAATTATTGAAATTTAATTAAAATAATGCAAATTTTTAAAGTTTTGAGTATAAAAGTTTTAATATCACAATTCTTGATAATTAAAAATTGTTCAGTTTTAAGTGAAGTTCGAGTAAAAGATGTGTCTGGCGCACTCTATACTAAGTATATAGAAAAATCTATACATGGGTGTCCCACAAGTTATCCTTATCCTTGTGGGGGGAGGGGGGTAGAAAAAAAATAAGTAGAAAAGTCCCATCAACTTTTTGGGTCCGATACGTATTTCAGAATTACAGAGCTTTGAAATTGTATGTAGGTGAGCCGCTTTTGTGACAGTGTGCGTGCATGGAGGCTAGCGATCGTCAGCACCACTTCCCCTCTAGCTCGAAGTTCACGACGTTCGAGGTGCATACCGACTACAATATCACTGCCAAGGAGGAGGAAAAGGAGGAGAGGTACCAAGTAAGGGGAGCCGGTGTCATTTTATAGATGACAGTTGCTCCTAGTGGGACCCTGTGGTGGTTGTTTAACCTGTTTTTTTAAAACTGTGTATATACAGGGTGTACTGCGAGTTATCCTTATCCTTGTAGGGGTGTGTAGAACACAAGAAAAATAAGTCCAAAAATCCCATAAACTGTTTGGGTCCGTTAGTATTTTGGGCCTTACAGAGCTTTGAAATTGTTTGTAGGTGAGACGCTTTTGTGACAGTGTGCGTGCACCTCAAACGTCGTGAATTTGGCACTAGAGGTGAAGTGGTACTGACGATCGCTAGTCTCCATGCATGCACACTGTCACAAAAGCGGCTCACCTACATACAATTCCAATGCTCTGTAAGTGGGGCTATTCAAGTATTACGTAAGCATTTTGGGAGGGAGGGGGGTCTAAATAGGTGCTTATTGTTGTATATTCGCCGGTAATCTTTCAAATTTTTGAAATGAAACTTTGGTCTATAAAACACGATAGACAAAGGCGTTTCTTGCCGGGATGCCATTCGATTCGTCAGGCGAAGCACCACGTTTTTCCAAAAGATGAAGCTCAGGGTATGTGTGGTTAGCAGCGGTGACTATCCCGCATTTTGACGACCTAATCTAATTGCTTAAAAACAAGTATTATTTTTGTCCGAATCAAATCAGCTTTTTTTCTTAATTTCTTTACTCGGAATAATAAATTTTGAATATAAAAAAAGATGCAGGTTTGCAATGAAGTCGATAGGTGTCTTAATGGTCTAGAAATTAATTTTTGAATTTCGAAATTTTGCGCTATAAAAAGGCATCCTAATTTTGCTCAGTTTTACTGAAAACCTCCGACAGAACTTGATAAAGATAGATTGAGAATAAGTAATGATTCATTTTGTACTTTGATTTTTCTGCTGTAATAAGCTATATATGTTTTCAGTCTGTCAGGTGCAAATAGGTGATAATTATAAATTAATAACTGACACTAATGATCAAAAACCAAATAATCCAAGATTGGAAAAAACAATAAAAATATATTAATAATTATTAAACTCTCATGAATTTTTATTGTTTTCAGTTTTTATAATTATGACGTGCTTTTAACGCACATCCAGTATACTCACGATGCACATACATCATTTTAAGTCAATGGGCGTCCGCCTATTGGCTCTTCTGCATATTTCTACCATTGAGTTGATAGTGCCAGATTAGTACTTAGCGTCAGTTCGCTACGACAAGTCTTGATGGTAAGAGATATAATTAATAGATCATTTAAACGTAATTTATGACACTATTATACGTTTAAACTGTATGAGGATATCTGTAAATTTTATAGACATTTGTAGGATATACAGTAAAATCCCACTGAGAAACAAAAATTTCTACGGAGATAATTTTATCCATAATGGCACCGGAAGTTCGAAATAGTCCCGGTCGAGGGTTTAAAAAATTTTTTTTCGCCGAAACTAAAATAAAAATGCCTATCGTTTGAACGTGTTGGGTTCCACATAAATTAATTGTATTGTATGTTAAGGAAAGATTTTAAAGTTTTGTAATATTTCGTAATATTCGTTAGTAATAACTCGTCGATTTCATTTTTTTCAGATGAAACATGTCTAAGAAAGCATAATTTCGGATGAATGGCTTCTCGAGCCAATGCTTATGTTTCTTGAACCCGCATTCACAAAGAAAAATGGAAGCATATTGTGACGTATGCCTAAAATATTTATTTCTTGGTGACATGGGCCGAAGTGCAATTCACAGCCACGCTGATAGTGAAAAGCACAAAGAAAAAATTAAAAACAAAGAGAATAATTACGTAATTCGGCTCATTACTGCTTCTAGTAATCATGCAGATTAAAGCAAGGGACCTTCACTCAATATAGAGAATCAACTTAAAAACTCTGGTGACCCGCAGAAAGTGTCTACAAGAGAAACCATAGAACACAGCAACTGCATAGTTTGTCACTCGATATTTTGCTGCCTATTTGATAAAAGGCGAAGTCTCCGAAGCGAAAATTATATGTTGTCTACAAGCTGCATACAAACATATGTCATTTATTTGTGCTGATAGTGCAACTATAATATACGTACTTCCGAAAATGTTCCCAGATAGTCAAATTGCGCGAAAGTGCGATAGTATGCGGATTGGCCCCTTCCCTTATTTCGTGGTGTCCTGGGATACAATTAAAAAAATGTCCTGTGGCAAAGATATTATAAACGTAGATGCGGTACGGGGTGTCAGAGTGGGGGAACTATATATATATAGGACATCACATTTTCTGCCATATCGATGTGCTGCCCTCACCGTACTACGAAGTCGAGAGCTGGTTTTCTCATTCTATGTAAAATATGACGGTAAAACAGTTGAAAGATTTTTTACGGTTAGAAAAGTTTGACATGTATCGCTTCATAAACAAAACACCGCACTTCCGAATATAATAATAAATGGCACAATGTCTAGGCATACCCAAAATACGTATTTGGAAAAATTAATGAAAAATTAATAATGACAGAAGCACTGATATGATGGTAATAAATAAACTGAATTGTGAGAGTAATACAATAATATAGTAATATAATAGAGAGAGTACATATAATATATAATAGTAGAGAGTAATATAATAAGAGATAATTATGTTTATATTTGATTGTCGAATATTATTATAATTTCTGGTACGTTCCTGCTTCTTCTGTGAATGATAGATAAGATTTTTTAAATTATAATTTTTTGTACTTTGGAGTTTAATTTTTATTACTAGACTGAACCGAAAATTGATTGCATTTAAGAATATATAGAATTTTTGCCGGTCTGAAGCTTGAGATAGGTTTTTTGTACATAGTCTTTTTAAAAAATTATAAAAAACCATTTCTCGAAAATCGAATTTTTTATTTAAAAAAAAAAACTAAAAAGAAATTTCGACATAAATCATGAACCAGTTCTGAAAAAAAATTTCTTTGATAAATGATTCTTTTAATTAAAATAATCAAATATTTATACCAAAGAAACATCTTCTTTAATGTTTAAAGTTTAAAAAAAATATTGTTTGAATTTTAAATAACAATAATTGAAAAAAATATATTTATGGAGAAAAAATTTTGGTTGAAAATGTACATATTATATTTTTTAAATTACAAAAAATGTTCTCAAAAATCGAATTATTGTTTTTTTTTTAAATTAAAAAGAAACTTCGAAATAAATTAGTGCTGATTTGAATCCTGCAAAGTTGGTTTGGATCATGTTTGGTTTGAAGAAAATTTAGGGAGAATTTTTTTTCGGTTTGAAGCACACGCGTGTTTTTTTACATTAATTTTTTTATACAATTTTTGTAGGGTTATTTTAATTTCAAATTCAAACAATTTTACAAAACTTTAAATAGTAAACAAAAATTTATTTGATAAAAATTTTTTATTATCGCATTTTTAATGAATAATATTTATTAAGAAACAATTTTTTAATCATGCAGATTCTGGAATTTTATAATTATGGAAATTCTAGTTCGGATATTGTATAATTCGGCAATTGTATGTAGGGAATTTTATTATTTGGGAATTTTCAAATTCGGTAATATTATAAACTGTTCGGGAATTTGATTATTTTTGGAATTTTATTATTCGGGAGTTTTACAGAGTCGGGAATTTTATTTGCGGGATATTTCAGTAGTCTCTAGAAGTATTCGCTGTAATTATAATTTCGAGACCTGGATCTTTTCGATTTTTACCTACAGCATTTATTTGAACAAAAATTATTATATGCAAATTTTTGAAATCACAATTTATAAAGATAATCTCATTAAATATCAAAATTACAAAATTTTAAATTCGCTGTATATCTAATTTGAATTCCTGGGTCTTGGCGCTTTTTTCCCTAGTGCATTTTGGTCACTTGTAAACGGGGGTGAATTTAATAGGAATTATCTCTCAGAAAATAAGTTATTAAAATGAGAAAAAATCGGGTATCTTTTTTTGTCTCTATATAGAGGTCATACCTATAGGTATGTAAAAAATGTAAACTTCCGAAAATTTAAAAACTCTGCAAACAAGAAATTTTTGAAACATTTATTTTTGCGCCGATAACTAAGCTGTATGCAAATATATTATATATCTTTGCTGTATGTCTTTCGATTCCGAACTAATTATACTCTTTTACGATTCTAATACAATTTCCAAAAAACTAATTGAAATTTTTTTTATTTTTAAGGCTTCAATTTGATAATTTAAATTTTAACATTAAAATTTCCTCATTTTCAGAATGCAGGCTTATTGGTTGAATTTTCACAATTTGCGTTATAAGTTAGGTTAAAAATAACAAATTCTGGGATTCGAAATTGCTATAACGCGAAAAAGTCAAAAGCTTAAATTTAAACGTTAAATATGTGAAAATACTTTCTTACTTTAGTCGCTTCTTCTGAGAGTTGATCCGCTGCTTTCAGTTTTCTTTTCGAAATATATCTTGACTTCAAAGCATTTTAAATTCAATGTTTCCAGCTGCATTTAGATTGAAGTATACAAATGTTTTTGGTTTGAACTATAAATTAATCAAAATATT
Source organism: Andricus curvator (assembly GCA_932195095.1). Classification (NCBI taxonomy): domain Eukaryota; kingdom Metazoa; phylum Arthropoda; class Insecta; order Hymenoptera; family Cynipidae; genus Andricus; species Andricus curvator. The sequence goes on along the minus strand of CAKNYM010047617.1, from coordinate 33,952 downwards.
TTACTTATTTTTCACAATTGTAATTTATAACCTTTAAAACTGAATACTTGTAGGTCAAACATGAAAAAGTAGACTATATTGAATAATTTGAAATTTAAAGCTATTTAAATATGCAAGAATTTTTGAATTGAAAGTGTTCGATAATTTTAGATTGAAACATTTCAAATTATTTAGTTACAAATTAAAATCGTTTAAAGTTGCAGAATTAGAAATGAACGTCTTTTAATACTTGAATCATTATCTTCAGATAAATTTGGAAGTAGGACTATTGAAAATTAGGAGTGCTTGAAAAAACTGAACAAATGTTCAGTTTCAAAAGCTCTTTAAAAGGGTGCTTTTTCCTGTTTTATTTATTTTTGCTTCCTCATAGAGGAAGCTTTGTAATTGTAACATTTTCCAAATTTTTTAAATTCATTTAATTAAACCTTCCTCAATGTAAAAATGTCTAATAGCAATTATCCGGATGTGTGTGTGGATGTCACTTTTTTGTGAATACGATAACTAGAAAACGGTTGCACATAAATTGATGAAATTTGTAGGGCTTATTTTCCTCACTAATATCTTGAAACTGACCCAAGGATTTCTAAAAATATTTATTGCATTTTTTAGCACTCCATAATATTTTGAAAATCGGTTTTTTATAGTAAAACTGTTTTCAGTAGCATAATTCAAAGTTGATGCAAGGATATAAAAGATTCCTTGGTTCGAGATGAATCGATTAACCTATAATATTAATACACTTTATTGAAGAGTAGGGAAGTTATGGTAATTTATATATTTTGAAAATCGTTTTTTTATATTACAACTTTTTTCATTAACATAATTCAAAGTTGATGCAAGAAGAGAAAAGATAGGTTGATTCGAGTCGAATCGATTGACCTATAATATTAATACATTTTATTGAAGAGTAAGGAAGCTATGGTAATGCATAATATTTGAAAATACGGTTTTTTATAGTAAAACTTTTTTCTTCAACATAATTGAAAGTTGATGCAAGAATATAAAAGATTCCTTGGTTCGAGACGAATCGATTGACTTACAATATTAATACATTTTATTAAAGAGTAGGGAAGTTATGCTCATTTATAATATTTGAATCATCTGTTTCAAACAGAAAAACTTTTTTCATAGACATAATTCAAAGTTGACGCATGAATAGAAAAGATTTTTTCATTATAAATTTTCAAATAGAGTAATTCCGACAATTTTTGTAAAGAAATCACAAAGCTGGAAAAGGGATAGGGTACGACAGAACTTTTCCTTTTCCAGCTCGAAAAATTATCATTTCGAATACAAAATTAGATTTGTCTGATTTGTCTTTGTATTTAAAAATTTTTTGTAAATTTCTATTTCAAAATGAAGACAAAATGAAGACTTTGGTTTGTCTATTATTGAAAAAAAATAACTAATGCTTCCTCTATGAGGAAGCAAATACATTTGCTAACGGGAAACAAAGTGCTCGTGAAATGAGCACCATATAATTATAAATACAAACAAAGTAGAAACACTCGAGATCGAATTCACAGCTAGTTTAATAATTTAGCACCCCCACAAATTATTTTTTTGTGAGAAAATAACACCTGAGTTTTGCCAAAATTGAAAAATATATATTTAATGTTCGCTCAAGGTCAATTTTGTTAAAAGTGCTTGTTTCTGAATAGACTAACATTATTATTGTTTCTGATTTCGTTATGTCACTCATGGATTGTGTTTTTCATATAAAACATTGATATCTGGTTTTTTTACGTTTATAAAATAATAATTAAAGGTCACTCAAGGTAATTTTCTATACAAAATATTGATTTTTTGTCAAACTATACAATGGACTTCTTCGCCCAAATATACAAACATAAATTGTACTACAGTAAAAACAACTGGAAAAAATGAGATTGAAGGAAAATTTTGTAAACAAAATTAACCTTCGTCGACCTATAAATATTTATTTTATTTCTCGAGAGATTAAAAAAACTCTTCGTAACGCTTTTATTACAACAATTTTATTGAAGAAAAATATTGTTTTTAAAAATAAAAATAGTATAATTTCCACATACATTTCTTAAAATAAAAAATTAACCACGATAATTGTAGACAATCTTTCAAGGAATAAAATGATTGTCCCGGAAGTTAGAACCGAAAAATTAATTTTTCAAAAACATGAAAGTTGTTCTAAATTGAGCTAGACTCGCGACCGGGAAAATCGGGAAATGAAAGTGAATCTATTTTTTGACCGGAAAATAACAAAACTTTTTAAATTGATCAGCTGTAAATATAAATGAACTCATGCTTTTAGAAACTGAAATGTAGCTCGAGTATTAAAAATTGAACAGTAATTGATTTTACAAGACGATTCTGCATCTGTTCAAAATTATATAATTTACATATGTTAACGTTAAAATTTGAACTAATTTAATTCGAAGGCCTTAGTAGCTACACAAATGTAAACATCCGATTGAATCTTCATAAACAATATTCAATTTAAAAATCACTTCAAATTAATAGATTCATAAATAAACGCCTTTATTAAATTTCAAAATCTTATTCAAGTATTGTTTTAGTATAAAATATTCCACTTTTCATCCATTCAATTTGGAATTATTAAATTTAAAAAAAAAAACAATTTTCAATATTAAACAATATGAAACTAAATTGTCACAATTTCAGAGTGATAAATTTAAACTTGGAATGTTACAATTATAATATTTCAAATTCGGTAATATTGTAAACGGTCCGGAATTTTATTATTCGGGAATTTTCAAATTGCGGATTTTCAGATTTCGGCAATTTGATAATTTCGGGAAGTTTACAGTGTCGGGAATGTTATTATTCGGGATTTTTCAGTCGTCCCAAAAATATATCAAAACATTTTGAAAGATTTATAAAATTGTAAAAATATTGTAATTGGGAATTTATTTTCAATTTGAATGGTTCTAGTCCGAGCTAGTTACCATCAGTGCGCTTCGAGGAGTATGATGAGAGTTGCTTACAGCGCTCCAAGTGGCTGTTGGCAAACTGTATCGATCGGTGCTATCGGGGAGTAATGGAGGGTAGAGGGGAACTGACAATTTTCGCCGGACGCGCCGTCTATATTTATCGCGGGTAACTAAGCCCGCACCGCATCTACGTTTATAATATCTTTGCCTGTGGGCAGGTTTCGAACACTTTTCCAAGGCCGACTTCCAATCCCAGGCAGCCGTGGATTGTTGTAATAGTAATATGTAGAATATTGCTGTAATAATATAGCTAGGGTTGTAAAGTTTCATGAAACTTTGGCTACATGAAAAGTTTTATGAAAGTTTGGAAACGTTTCAAAGTTTCCAAAGTTTCAAACATTAGGGCGGGAAAATTCAAAATATGAAAAATTACTATTAAGTATTAAATATAAATATTTAATAGGTTCCTTTGTGTTTCAAAGCACATCGTTTTAACTAATTTGAATTAATAAATCATGTGTTAATTGTTAATAACATGTAATTTTTTTTAATATTCAATTTTAAAAATTTGAAAATTGATTTCAATAAAATAAAAATAAATTTCGTACTTAATACATATTTAGTTTTTAAAATGCTTCATTTTTAAAACGATTTCATTAAAAATGTAGAAACTTCGAATGGAAATGAAAAAAATAAATTTCTGATATTTAATTAAACCATTAGGCTTATTTTTATAAATTGTTTTCTATGAAAAACATGTTTTAATTTTCATCGCTGCTATATCTCTCAATATTCTAAATAAATATTGAATATAGAAATACATATTTGCATAAGGGAGCCTTCACATATTACGTAACGTTATTTTCGACCTTTTTAACCCCCTCCCCCCCCATGTAATAAACCGTCAAATTTCCTTCTGACCCCCCTCCCCCTAACTAACGTTACGTAACATTTGTTGTATTATGTTTAAAAGCATAATATACGTTTAGTGAATTAAAAAAAAAAAGTTTTTTAAGATGAAGTATTGTCTAGAAATAAATAAAACAATATTTTGATGTAACACTGAATGCTTTTCAAATATTTTTTTAGTAATACAAATATTGAAATTACTGACAAGAAAATAAGTATTATCAGTTTGCATCTAAATTTAGATAAATAGAATTTTTACAAAATTATTCAAACAATTAAAAAAGATTCGTGAATATTTCAACTGTGTCAAAAAAGAACGTAGAAGATTTTAAAGGCATTTTTTTCATTCATTTCAAAAGTATTTTTAAAAGATATTTAGGAATCTAAAAAGTTTGGAAGAAATCAAAAACTATTTGATAAATTTTCGGAAATGTTTATAAGCTTTAACATATTTTTAATCTATTCAAAATCTCTTAAATCCTTTAAAAAAAATTTTAACTGGCTCGAATTTTTCCTATAATTTTGAAAAATCATTGAAAATGTAAATAAATTGCCTTAAAATCTTCGTAAATTTCCCAGAGATTTTAAGAAAATTTGTTTATTCTCTTGAAACCTTTCAAAATTCTTTTAAACCTTCTAAAGTTTTTGTTTTAAATCTTCAAAAATCTACATTTTGTAAAATCTTTAAAAGTTTAAAATTCTTTTTGAATCTCTTCAAATCTTATAAATATTTCTTGAATTTCAAAGTTTTTTTTCAAAATAAAAAATCATTTAAAATTTCCCCAAGAATCTTAAGGAAATTCTTTTGTTTAATCATTTCAGAATTTCTGAGCCTTCTAATGTTTTGAAATTATTCAAATTTTTTCTGAATTCCTTTTAAACTCTGTAAAATCAAAAAAATTATCTTTAAACCTTTCAAATTTTTCTTTGACAATTTTAGAAATCTTTTGAAATGTTTTGAAATCCTTCTAAATATTCTCTTTAGATTAATTTTTCAAAATGAAAAATCATTTTAATTTTTCTTAGAAACCTAATGAATTTTTTTCATTTTCTTGAAACCTTACACAATTTTTAAAATATCTTTATAAGTTTACATTCTTTTTGTATCGTTTCAAACTTCTAAGTATCTCTTAAAATTACTCATATTTTTTTTAAATGATCTAATATGGCAACATTTTTTCATAATGTTTTACTCTTTTTACAAATTTCAGAAAAAGTATAAAATATTTTGTAATGTTTTTCAATTTTCCCTTAGAATTCATTAAAAAAATCTTTTGAAATTTTCCCATGAATCTTAAGAACATTTTTTTCATTCTCTTGACACCCTGCTAAATTCAGTTTACCTAAAAATTGGTTAAATCCTGAAGAATAAAAATTGTCTTAAAGTCTTCCATATTCTTTTTCCACACATTTCAAAATCTTCCGTACTTAAAATTTTTCTTTGAAAATAAAAGTAAAACCGTTAAAAATTTTTCCAGAAATTAAAAAAAAAACAATCTCAAATCTTTCAAAATTATTAAAAAGCTTCTAAATTTTTTTTCGAATTCTTCGAAATAAGTTTTTGCCCATAATTTCATTTTTCTTATCTCTTTGAAAATGTAAACAAGTTTACAAATTATAGTGCGGTAGCAAAATGTTGAGAACAGAATTATTTCCCAATACTAAACAATTATTTACAATTTAAATTTTCTCGTTTTCCACCACAACGTGTTGGATATTTTCGAGATTATTTAGTAACATTGCTTTTTTAACCCTAAGAAAGTTTAAATCCACATTGAACATTTGGGTCCGTTAACTGTGTTAAATGACCTAACCTCAATATGACATGAGTGCGCAAGCGCATACGTGCTTGTGAAACTTTCAAACGTTTCAGAAACTTTATTCCCATGAAACGTTTCATTGTTTCATGAAACTTTCAATGTTTCAATGAAACGTTTCATAGACTCACAACCCTAAGTATAGCATGTGATAGCATGAAAAGCCTTATAATATTTAATTTTATGATGTTTCAATACCAACTTAATCCTTAATGTAAGACAAAGTTCGACACGAAAATATTAACTGAAGTTAACGTTTATAAAATACTATAACTGTTTTTACTAAACGTGTTCAAGAAATATTTAGAAATACATATTTTTTGCATTAACATTAATTATCTCCTAAGTTTAAGCGCTAAATAACTTAAGATCTTAAATTGTTTCAATAGTAATATGTAGAATAATGTTGTAATATGTAGTATTGTATATGCTCGTTAGCATAAAGAGCTTTCTAATATTTATATTTTTGATATTTCAGTACTAACTTAATGCTTAATGTATGGTAAAGATTCAATTTATTTAACAAGCAACTATAAACTAAAGTTGAAAGTGTTCAATAAAAATTTACAAATAAACATTTTTTGCATTAACATTACTGATCTCCTTAAAGTAAGTTTGTTTTAATATCTAAAAGAAAAATGTATAACGGTCAGGGAAAATGAAAAATTGATCAGGAAAAAGTCAGGGAAAGTCAGAGAATTTCGAAATTGGGATTTTGTAGCAACCCTTTTCTACTGGGGCTTAAATGAAAGGTGGAACTTTGTACTTTAAAATGATTATATTGACAAAAATGTTTCCCTCGGAAATCAGCCAAATTTGAATTAAGCGACCAAAAATATACGGGAAATACCTGCTCTTGTTCCCAGTACAGTTCATCATTATTTTTGTGGCCCTGTGATATGAATCGTTGAACCTAAAACTACTTTTATTACTACATGTTCAACCATGCCAATATTCGCAGTGAGGCGAAAACACCTCAACACTGGCTATGAAGGCGTAATTTTTGCCGGTGGACTCACTGCGGATACGACGGAGAACATCACAATTATTTAACCCTTTTTCATTTGAATTTATAATATTTTTCAATCATGTTTCGGAAAAGATCATTATTTTGTATTGGACACTGGAAGAACTTTCGGTCACTTTGGCTTGACGTTCAACTGGTTTATATAATAAAAAAGGCATTCACTGATGGCGAGTCGAGACTGGGTTGCGGTCATTTTTAAGATATACGTGGACTGACGCTAGATAAATTTAGATAAGGAGATTGAGATTCGAAGGAATAGGATGCTTGTAAACAGATAAAGAAATAGAAAACTGTTGATTATTATTTCAAATAAACTCGCTGAGCAGCGTTAGGTGTAGCTCGTTCCCGTAACAGAAATAAATGGACAACAATAAGTTTGCGTTAACTTGAAACAATATAGATTAAGTTTTCATGGCTTGTCATCGGCTCGCCGCTTATTTCAAATCGGAAATGATGCTTAGTGTTTCGGATTTTTACGAAATTCTTCATTGCTGTTATCAAGAAAATAAATCATTAAATTTTTTGTATTTCTTTTCACTACTTATTCAAAAAACAAAATTCGAAAAAAGCAAAGTGCCATGTGTCTTTACGGATAAATACTTACAAAAAAAAATTTGTATGAAAGGAGTATGTATGGAAAAAGATAGCGTTCGAAGGATGCAAAGTGTGTAGGGGAAACCTCCCTACAGGGGATAGCAAAAATTTGTTTATTGCAGTAAGCACAAAGTATGTCAATAATTAAAGAGTTCTTATGACACAAATAAAGCTGATATATTCAGCTATGTGATAAGATTTTAGTAGAAATGAAAAATGTATTTACATATACCAATAAAATATATTTTACACCTACGCTACTATAAGAACAAACAGAAAAGTGACGTAATTCCTATTTCAGATGGTATTAGTGAAAGTATGGGGACGGCGAATTGTCAAGCTCAGCGCCGAGACATTATTTTGAAGGACCGGTATTTTATTAAAAACAGACTCGGTCGGAATAATAATGTTTATTTAAGAAAACTCTTCAGTCCAAATGATAAATGTGAAGCGGACGAGATCTCCGAAGCGATTTGACTGAAGCAGATCTCGTTCCCTTTCTCCTCCTTTCTTCCCAGCGCCCTCTTTCAGTGAAATACACATTACATCAAATGTATGTAATAGGTCTATCGCTTACAGTTCGGCTATCCTGACTAATGATCGTCCCGATCATTTTAGAGTTGTCGATTTTGCAGGTCTTTTTTCCTTCCGATGAAATCATTCGTTCTGCGCTGAAAACACCTGTAAACGGCTTTTGAGTTAACTGAAAACCATCAACATCGCTAATGACATATCGGTCATATCTCAAAGATTTTTTCACAAAATAAGGGCCTTTATATTTCGGCAATAATTTTTTTATTCACATTCGGTTTGATTACGGTATTTTCTAACATTATAAAGTCTCCGACCTGGTACTTATGAGGCGTCTTGTGTCGATTATCAAATGCCTTTTTATTTGCCTCGCGCACTTTGTCAGTTTTAGCATCAGCTTGCTCGCGTAATTTATATAGAAATTCCTCAATTACTGTGTCGCTGTGTGCTATATCTAATTATACTATATACTCATGCAACGGTTTTGCAATGAGATGTAAATTAGGCACAAAAAGTCTAAAGTAACCTACAAAGCCCAAAAACTTTTGTACCTGTTTAGTGGTGCGCGAAATAGGGTAATCTGAAAGAGAACGCATGTGCTCACGGCTTGTTCGAATTACCTCCCTACTAATCGTGTATCCTAGGTACTCAATCTCGGTTGCTCCAATGTTACGTTTTTCCCATTTAAGCTCTAGCCTATTTTTAGCCATTAATTGTAAGACTTCGTCTAGGATAGCCCAATTCTCATATAAGGTTTCAGTAGCAATAAGGATATCGGCTAGATACAAAAGTATTTTCCTTTTTTTTAATAAAATGCTCAAAAATCATAAAGAAATACCTTTGAAAATTATAAAGCGCGTTGACAAGGCCGAAAGGCATGTGCAGATACTCATATTGGCCGTCTGGCGTGCTAAAAGCGGTAAACTTTACAGAAAATTCAGCAACCCGAACGTGGTGAAATCGATCTCTCAAATCTAAACTCGTAAACCCCTTTTTACCTGCCAAGCGCTCAATACAATCGTCCATTCGGGGTGGCGGAAAATAATCCTTAACAGTAATCGATGCATATTCGAAAATCCCTATTCTTGCTCGTTATCAAAACTATTGGGCTATTATACCGCGAGCTAATAAATCGTCAATAATTTTCTGTAATTCTTGTCTGTCATACCAAGCCAACCTTTGCGGATTAAAACAGCATTTTGCGAGTTTATAATATACTGCAACAACATTGATTCCAACTTCCCTAACTGTTCATTTGGAATTTTGTCTCATACCATACTGAAAAATGTATAAAATAAAATTCCGTTAATGACATTTTCATAACTGAAAGAAAGGTCATTTCACACGATCATAGACAACTCTGGTGTTCTCCTTATAAAATTTCGACCTAAGGGCTCATAGTAAGAGATAGCGGTATCTTGTCTCTGTTGCGAAAGTTATCTCAAATACTTCATTCGGAACTAGTTGCAATTTTATCTTAGTTTTAATAAAACCCAAAATCTCTGAATGCGACTTATTAATCCCTGAGTACTTATCTTTAGCCGAGATAGGCGTCAACTCAGAATCCCAAAAATCTCTCTTATAAACAGTTAATTTAATAAGACTGATCGAGATAACGGTATCGGGTAAACTTTCTATATAATACTTATCATCAAACTTACTGCTCAGGAGCACGGTATCCTCTGTAGTTGGTTCATTCAACGGGATCCTATTCGGCGGTATCTCAGCAACAATAGGTCCATCGATGACGTTCACCGTGCTCGAAGATGTCTCTCCGCTGCTCGTCTTCGTCGCAGTTTCCGTAACTGCTCTCCGGGATGAACTCTGTTTGTCGTTGGGACAATTTCTGGCTATGTGACCTTTCTCCTCACATTTGAAGCATGTGCCTCGCTCGTTTGGCGAGTTAGTACATTTAATTAACATGTGACCAAATTTGTAACACTTAAAACAGCGTATCGAATATTTTTCTTTAGATTTGGCATCACCGTTACTTTCAGACGTCTTGCCTGTTGTTGGTCTACTTCTTTTCTTTGGATCTCTTTGCGGTTCATCTTGAGTGATTCGGTGCATTTCCTCCAGCAATGCAATCAGCGTCTGGTAATTACCATCCCTGGTATGGGATTTCAATAGGTAATCTGACATTCCTTCGATCATATTCTGGATGGCTAACTCGTCCGAAATTCCCAGTCTGTTTATTAATTTTAATTTTTCTTGGAATTTAACTGAAAATTCCTCTCAAATTTTCCAAATTCGTGCTTCCATCATTTTAGTGCATGTGAGAGGGTCGTCACGACACTTGTTTTTTTTATTAATTCCTCTGTAAGTACAGGCAACCTCTTTCCAACAACTCCAGGAGTCTCGTTGTGCCACTTCAAAACTCTATTTTTGAACTGCCGGGCTGTGTATAATTTAAAAATATCATCTGGCACTGAATAAACATCGCGGATCTCGTCAACTCTCCTGATCCATCGTTCAAGATCTTCGTCATCCTCGAGCCCGAAAGGAGGAATTAGTCTCGCTATGCCGCTATATTTAACGCCATGAGGAACAGCATTACCAATGCGTTGCTGGTTTTGTTTGGTAGGCTCGTTTCGTGGTTGATTTTGTACTCCGGCTGCCTGCATCGCTATGATAACCGCCCTAATCGTAGCTTCAATGAGGCCTTGCACATCCACCAAAATGGGACCACGTCCAGGGACGTGAGCTTGAATTCGGTTAGCATTTCTTTCGCCTCTTGTACCATCCTAATTTTGAGCATTCTGATTTTGATCACACTGCTCATCTCATTCTTCGTAATGTTTCCACCACTGTTTTGTGGCCCATTGTCCAGGTCACCACCACCATCATTATTATTTCCAAGTAGATTTTCCGCATCGCCACCGTTACGAGGAGGAAATCGTTGAAAATCACCCTGCTCATACATGTTCCATGCCTGAGAAACACAAACTGACTTTAACTGGAGACACAATTAGTTGAAAGTACAACAGCCGTCGCGTCAGCATCACTGCCGAAAACGTGGTCTCGGCTCGAATGATGTAGAAGCCCGTAGAACAAAGATCAATACGGCCGACTCACACGTTCGAACGCTCTCGAATATTCTCGAACACTACGCTAGAAATCCACCCGAGGATTCTACATCCAGAATGTCGCACTGCTTTTCCACTCTGAAAGCACATTTTGTCAATTCGCGTATTTGCGTACACACAAAAACTCGTCAGCCTCTTGCTGAAACTCAAAACACTCGCGCCGATTCGAATCAAATCTCAACGTGATCAACATTGATGCTATTAGAACCGTAAGGCCCTAATCCCACTTCTTAAACGGAAGGACCGGTTTTTTTATTAAAAATAGATTCAATCGAAATAATTAAGTTTATTTAAAAAAAAACTCTTTGGGCTATATGATAGATGTGAGGCGGCCGAGATCTCCGAAGCGAATTGCCCTAAGCCAATCTCGCCCCCTTTCTTTTCAGCGCCCTCTTACAGTGTATTACAATAACGCCGCCATATTTGCCGGCCAAAATTTAAATGACATGTATGTGAAAGGTCTATTGCCTACAATCTACTGTTTCCTTAGTTGTTTGTAATTTGGAAACCAATGAGCTCCTTTATTTTTACACCCATAATGCCACACACATACCTCGCATTTCGAAAATAGTGCTTTGAACTAACATCTCAATACTGCGTTATCAAGAACTGATATAATGCGAATAGCAGACGTCGCCACTGTTAGAGCCGCAGTCGCCGTCTCCATAATGACAGTAATTTCGCGCATGTTTCACATCATGGATAGGTTATGCGAGGTTAGGGTGGCCACCAACCTTTTTGCGTAAAAACTAACTAGAAAATACCAATAGAAAGTTAGATAGTGACCAGTTGATCCTGCCATTAGGCGTGTGTATCAACCTATGCGTGTAAATGATCAAACAATAGATATTATTAAAAAAAATTGCTGAGAAAACGTTATTTACTTGAAAAAATTGCGAATGTTCAGGACAAAGTTACTCCCTGCTAAAAACAGTCAGGAATCATCAGAACAAAGTCAGGACTTCTGACCATTTCTATCCACTTTTGTTATGTTACTCGACAGAAGTCGTTAGGCAAAGTCAGAATTCGTAAGAAAATGTTCAGAAATTCTCAGAACTTGATTTCGAATGATAGTCCTATCATTAGGGTTCAAAGAATAGAATGCCATAAAACCTACTTATACCTTTGATATTTCCCAGGTTATTTATATTATTTATTCATTTATATTCATTTATGCATATTCTCTTTTCACTTATATTTAATTATTAATACATTTATGTAGACTAAGTGACTCTGAAGTTGAAACTGGAAATGTTGTCCGTTTTGACATATCTCTTTCTCTTTACGAGACACATTTTTATCGTAATTTTTAACTTTTTAAGAAAAACTTCTAGGTATCTGAAATCTGTGAAAGCCATAGATTCTGAATTAATAACTTTTAAATATATATATATATACAATATCGAAAAAAAATTAATGTTTAATCCTTTTCGGTTGGCCTACCTGCCGTACTAGATGCTGAACTACCTGCTAGATTGTGAATTAACATATCTTCAGAAATAATCATATTCGTCAGGATCTTCAGAAATCGTCAGAACTTCTGGCCATTTGTGACGACTCCTGACTTTTTCAGTAGGGCTTGATCATGTCAATAATTTTGTTTGTTTGTTATTTTGGTTATTATAATTGAAGAGAACATGAAATTCCGCCGTAAGATGAATTTTTGTCAACATAAATCATAAGTAATCTGTAAATTAAGTTTGCTTTAGGCAGTTTGCTTTTATTTACAATTATCCACTCTACGAAGCAATCCACATGTCCTCATGTCAGTGGAATATAAAATTTACGCGGAAGTGCTTAGGAGGAGGTTGGAAAGACAGGTGGAAGAAAAGGGAAGTATACGGCACAATCAAATGGGGTTTGGGAAAGGGATCAGGAGCGTAGATAATATCTGCGTGCTCAATTATCTAGTCAATAGGAACTTGGGGCCAAAAAAAGGGAAACTATGGACGGCCATAAAAGATAGAGGAGTGTACGGGGGTTTCATAGAGGGTATAAATGAGATATTTGTGGAGACAAAATAAGGATGAAAATAGGAGAGATACTCAGGACAGGAAGGGGGCTTAGGCAAGAGTACCTGGTGAGCGCACTGCTATTTATTGATCGATTGGTAGACTTAGAGAGCCCGCCCAGGTTAAATGCTGAGGGCAAAAATAGGACGAGAGAAAATGGTGGTCAGGCAACTGAAAAGATCCTGGAATTTTGAAGAGAATATAAGAAGGGGTGATATATGCAGGATTATACAAGATTACGCTTGGGACGTTATGGATAAAAAGAGGAGGAGTAATGCGGGAATTTCGAAATGGGAGGAAGAGAAATACGAAATGAGGTTTGAATGTGGTATGCAAGTGAGGGGGAGCCAGAGTACCTGAAAAATATTGAAAAGGAGAACAAATGGAATAGAAGATCTAAAAGCAGAACAAATGGAATAGAGTGGTGAGATTTAGAGTGGGAGAGGGTATGAAAGCATATAGGTATTGAGTGAATAAATAGGAGAATCTGTGTAGAGTTTGTAGGTATCAGCAGGAATCATGTTTGCATGTGTTAGAGAGGTATGCAGGTACGAAGGGGGAAGGGTAAAATCCGTGTGTTTTCACCGGAAGCGGGTGTCATTCAAGAAAATAGGGGTTTCCCCGCCAGTTTCTTGGGCCCCGCATGCGAGCGTAATATTCTGGGAGAATTTTTGGTCAAAAACAAAAAATTCAAAATGGCGGATTCAAAATGGTGGCACATTTGTAGAAAATTCGCCAGATTAGGCTAAAGGTGCTTATGTGGGTGTTTTAGGAGGAGAAATTTGAGAAAAGTTGACAGATTGGGCTAAAAGTTCTTACTTGGGGGTTTTAGGGGTCGCTGATGACGAATTGCATATCGATTATCTAAAGATCATTGAACAATAATTAAAAAACGCAAAAAACGCTAGCCATCTGATGGTTAAAAGTCAAACTATCAATTTTAGGCAGTAACTTTTAAACTGCATTTAAATTGTTTGAACTTAAGATTCTAAGAAAATGATAATAAAATAGTAATTTGTATTTTGTTAAATTATTATTTCATTATTTATCACATAGTTAATTATTCAATCTATATTATTTATTACACATTAATCAATTTATAATCAAATTTTATTTATCACATGTTTTTAATTTAATTATATTAAATTTCATGTTCATTAAATAATATATTTTAATAATTATAAGTAATTATTATTGTCTTCAATTATGATATTTATAAATAATTTGTATTGCTTTCATGTTAGTAATAGTTAATATTTTCAAATTTCATGCATATATGTTATTGGTAGGCGAGTGCATTGAATATCACAATATAAGTGGGAACGAATGAATGCTACGATTTATATATATATATATATATATATATATATATATATATAGATTTCTTTTAATGACAGATTTCAAGATTCACAAAAAGTAGCTCAAAAACTTTTGTTCGTTTCTATCTGTCACCATACACATTTTAAAATTATTAAATATTTCACTTTGTTTATATGAAATTTAAGATAAATGAAAACGGCTAAGTTTATTATCTAGTGCGGTGAGATACTACATTACCAATTTTGCGTTGTAATCCTTAGTTTTCTATCCTATTCTGCCATCATCGATAGATGAGAAAGGAGAAAGAAAAAGAGGTATATCACCGATCTATCTTTCTCTATTTTATTTATCGAAGACGGGCACTTTAACTTTTCATAGCTAGATCACTTTGGCTTTTTTTGTCCTTACGCGTTTCCGCCCACCCACATTGTTTATACTTCAATAGTATAATTCACAACAGTTCTTAGTGGGCTCTGAATCTAAATTGCTGGGGATACTTTTAAATCCTCCAACAATTTACTAATCCTTTCGTGAATTAGACTATTTCGAATACTGTACAATAATTGCTTTATTTTCGTTTTGAGTTTCAGAATTAAAGAAATTATCTGGCGATTTCTCGCGTTACACTTTAACCTTTTCCACCTCTTTACTCACTTCCTCTTAACTCACTTCACCTATTATTTTTTTAGTCTGCACACTATACCGATAATAGTGCGGGATTTCGCAGACTCGTCGTCGTGAATTTTCTATCACGTTACATGTATGTACACGGACGTGCCCACGGCTAGTTTCAAAATTATATTTTGATTGGAAAATTACTTCAAAATTCCTTGGCAAAGCTATAATTGCCCCTGATATCAAATTCCGAGAGCTAACCCCTGAAGGTGGGAATTTATCAAGCGGTTTTACGTCCGACCCACCAAACGAATTAGACAAGAAAAGAACACTCCGCGTACTTATTAATTTTTGCTGAAGTTCTGATGTTAAATCGACCGCGGACGGGTGCCGTTAATCGCGGATCAATTAGAGGAGAGGTTCTCTTCGGTACGAGAATCTAATTCGACTACCTAGAGTTCAATTTACTCATCACGATCGTCAGGTCGGATTTGGTTATTGGGTGGGGTGATTTTGTTTAGAAAGAATTTCGGAAGTAGAACAACCCCAGAAACTTTATTGAGAAATAAAGTCGAATTGTTGATTTGCAACGATTTTCATTGTGAAATGGTCGCTCTGTGCCTATGTAGGAATATTAAGAATTTGCTGAGTGTGAGGGCATTCCTTAATATGTGTTAATCATTTGCCTGCGAGGTGTGAGAGAATTTTAATTCTCAAATCCTGTTGGACAATTTGGAATTCCTCGTACTGGTCAAATTTAATTAAGACTCACAATATTTGTCAATCTTTTTCCAGGGAGGTGTAAGAGAATTTGTTTAATTCCGAAATGCTGTTGGGCAATTTCGAATTCCTACATAGCTTTGAAATTATATTACAGGAAGACATTTTGTAATGGGGACCTCCTTCTGACCGTAATGTGTACATTAAAAATTTGCTGTATCTTTATTTCCTAAGATTCTGTCCCTGATTTAGATTTAATTTGGAAATTGACAGTGAGCACGTGTAATCTGCAACGTGAGGAGGATTTAAGTTAGTGTGAGTGTGTGACCAGTGCCCTGCTGCAATGCATGCAAGCGCAGCATTTGTGTAAATTGCTTCGCGGCCACCTTCGTTCTTACTTCTCTTTCTTTATTCTTTCTCTTTCCTCATTTATCTGTCGTTTCTTAATAGTTATGATTTTGAATATAGTTTCCTTCAAATTATCTTTTGATTTTTCCCAAATTTAGGCGGCTCCACAAAATTTTAATTTTGTGTAGGTAGACACGTAACAAAAATTCTTTGGATTGTTTTAAAATACCCCAAAATATTCCCAATACTTAAAAATTCCTAAAAATTATTGAAATAAGTCAAACATTCCTTGCAATCTTTTGAAATTCTCTCGAATATTTCCCTGAAATATATATTTATTAAAATTTTTTAAAATCAATTGAAACTTTTTAAATCCTCTGAAATTCTATTAAATTACTGAAATCAATTGAAAATTTCTTGGAATCTTTTATAGTACTTTAAAATATTTCAAATTCTTTAATAATAATTTTTGAAATTGTTGATAACTCTCGAAAATTCCTCAGAATTTTTAAAATTGCCCTATAATATTTAAATTTCTTTGAAATTCCTTCAAATTATTGAAATCAATTGAAATTTTTTTTTGAATATCCTGAAATCTTAAAAATTCTTTAAAACCTTTGGTTCATTATCATTATCTTTCTCAAGAAATATTCAAATTGGATACATTTTAATCATGCATCGGTGTCTCTTTTTAAATAGCAGTGTTCCTACAGAGTGTAAAAACGCCTAATTTGAACATTTTTTTAAGTTATAACATTTTTAATCTGTATTCATACTCCTATTTAAATCCTATAGGGAAAGAAGAATCGACACATACACGAGTTTTACAAATGACATTTAATATTATAAATATAATTAAATTATTATAGAAATCACATTACAGACAGACTTCAAAACAGACTACCGTCTCAATTGAGGTTATGGTTCATTACTTACATGTTAGATTATAATGGAGTCGTTGCATGAATTTTAGGTAATATATTTTTTAAATACTGCATAACATTCTGAACATTTTGGTGCATTTAAAATTTTTTTTGAAAACTTCATTGTGGAGAAAAAAAATATTTAAGAAAAGTATTGAAATCCCTATTCAAAAGCTCTGTGACCTTGAAACGTCACTTCCCAAAAAGCGCGTAACCAATCAGAATAATGATCTATTGACTAACGAAGTATCTAGCAGACAGCTGGCGAAAATTCAATTTACAATTTCTAACACAGATATTTATTTACTTATAATTGTCGAAAAGCAATACAATTTTGCTTAAAATATAAAACCTTAAAAAAGATAGTAATGAATAATATCATTCAAGTGCGTGAGAATGAAATGTTTCCAAAGATAACCTCAATTTGAATATCTTTTACAATAGGTTATGTTTACTGTTTACCCATTCAGTCGCTAGCGGCCATATTATATTCCATCACCAACCGGACAACCGCGCTAATCAGAATTTGCACCTGTTCTACTCCCACTTTTTAGGTTTATTAGGAATTTAGATTTCAGTGGGAATAATTTAAATATTAAAAATTATGAAGAAATAAATTATAAATTTATATGAATAATGGAATAAATTGTATTAATGATAATAATTTATTTACTTATATTGTTTATCTAAATTTAATCATTTATTTTATAGTAATTCATAAACAGTTTGGTAGAAATTATATTTGATTTAAAATTAGGAATTATTACTAAAAACGTGGACAAATATTAATGGTTTGGAAATAAATAAATGATTGAATTTAGTTTAACAATTAATAATGAATTGATTAAATTTTACATAAATTTAATTTATTACAAATAGTGACATGTAAATAAATCAATCAATTATTATCATTATTAAATTTATTTTTCATAGGAGTAGATTTACAGCGAAAGCTCTTAGTTTAAAACGCATTGTTAATCGACGTCATACCACGTCATACTATTTTTTAAACAAGTGTATTGCTTCAACAATTTTATTTTGTAACGAACTTCCTTTCTTCTACAATTTCAGTTCTTGAACAATTCCGTTTTTTAAACAATTTCATTTCTTCAAGAATTTTATTTTTTAAACAACTTCATTTCTTCCACTATTTTATTTTTTAACAATTTTATTTTTTCAATACTTGATAAATTAACATTCAGTACGTAAATAATAATTAAGAAACTGAAATAATGTTACTCAATGATGCAATTATTTTTTGTCCGACCCCCTTGAAAACGCGCCATTGCATGCACGTGAAACTGCGCCGGCGCGCCGACATGAAACTTTACGCCCACTACACATACACTGCACCACGCAAGTGAGAATATGGAGGAAATTATCTTTATCTTTAAAAAAATGTATCGCTGGACTCCACAGTCTCCCTTCTGCAAAGTAAGCTATTTCTTCCATTCACTTATAATCTAAAATCGTCAAGTTCACTAAACATCATATATCTTCTTCACATGCTTGTTTTCAAGGAGGGTAGGACAATAAACTATTACATTCTCATTCTAATGAGAAGGTATTGGTTTTATGTAAAATTTGACATAGTCGGTTTTCATCAAATCTCCACGTTTTGAGACCCCCTGAGCCAGAAAAAACGGTTTTTACCAAGGTGTCTGTCTGTCTGTCTGTCTGTAGCCACGATAACTTTCGAAAAAATGATCAGATTTGATTGAGCTTTGGCACACTTTTTTATGGCCTAAAAATAAAGAACGAGGTCGTTAACCAGCTATTTTGGATGAAAATTCAAAAAGTGAGCACATTTTGAAAATTTTTGAGACCACTTTTTTTGAAGATTTAAAAATTCTATGTATGGTTATTAGTAGTACGCAAAATGACGAACAAAATATTCTAATGACTTTTCGTGATAAAAAAAAAATTACTGGGGTTATAGCATTTTCAAAATTCCAAAAAACAAACGAAAATGTACATTTTAAGCCGAAAAACGCACGATATGAAAAAAGTCAAGAGGAGAAAAACGTTGCTTTTTGAACACCCTATAATATTTTCATAACAACTTTTTGAATTTTTTGAAAAATAAAAAATTCAAATTTTGATCGCACAAAAAAATAATGAAAAATCAAAAAAATTCCATTTTGCTGTGAAACTATGCAAGATACGAGAAAAGATCATTCCACCAAAATTGTGCACCCAAAAAAGATCTACAAATTTCTTATCATTCACTTCTTGATATGACGCGTAGTTTTTGTTTTATTCGTAAAAAACAGCATTGAAAATAGAAAAATCAAATTTTTAGACGAATAACATGAGATACGAAAAAAATGACAAGAACAACATTTGTTCATCCAAGGAAGAGGTACAAATTTGTTGTAAATCATGTTTCGATAGGATGCGTAGTTTTTGTTTTATTCGTGAAAATAACATTGACAGTAAAAAAAATCTAATTTTTGAAAAAACAATGCAAGGTACGAAAACAGATAAATGAACAAAAATTGTGCATTCAAAAAAGATTTACAAACTTGTAATCAATTTTTGTTGTAAGAATGTATTCAAAATGAAAAAATTAACTTTTTCGGAAAACGGCACAAGCTAAAATAAAATTTTAATGAATAAAATTTGTCGCCTCAATTATATCATTATTTTTCATTTGAAATCAAATACAAATTTAGTAATTTGTATATGAAGAACATATAACACGAAGCACAAAGTGCACGCTCAGTGTATTTACCAAATCGCACGTCGTAAGTGGTTCAAACTTTTTTGTTTCTATCATACGGTGCACAGAACCGAGCGTGGAACGCAAGGTTCAAATGATTTTCAAATCAAATATCGAGCGCGAAGCGTGAGTGTCTGGATGAGAATGTGTTCCTTAAGGTCGATAGAACCTTGAGTAAATAAAGTTCCTTTTCAGTCTAAAATAAAAACAAATTTAACAATCACTTAATATGTAGAGGTTTTGATAATTTTATAATATTTGCAAACAAACTTTTTCTTTTCATCGAAGTCGAACACGAAGTTGAAAAATCTAGAGCAACCGAGCGTAAAGCGCGATGTAGATACGCCCGAGCGCGTAGCGCGAGGTGAATACATAATCGAGCGCGAAGCGCGAGATAAATATATGATCGAGCGCGAAGCGCGATATCCAATAGTTGCGCGCCCTAGGCGTGCTCAAACTTGCGAGCCGCGCGCGAAGCGCGCGATGAGAATGTGCCCGCGAAGCGGGCAGATTTTTCTTTATTTTGAATCACAATATTGACCTTCCTTGTTCTAAACAAATTTTATTATACTCATTAGATCTATCACGAGTAAAAGCACGAAAATCCTTTAAAAGATAATTGTATTCTTCTTGGAGAAAACAGATGGCCAAAGTCGAAGATCAATTACTTTTTCCTTTCAGAACTTATTTTGCTATTAGAATTTCTCAATTTTCGTGATATGTGCGAAACCAGACGTTAAAATACGTTCTAATGAAAAGTGCCGGAATACAATTAAACCAGATTAACTAGAATTAGAGATAGCAGATTGATTTTCGCAAAAGAAAAAAAAGTAATGAACTGACCTAATTCATTGATATCAAATCCGTAACAAATTACTATATATAAAGACACTATAGACACTAGAATGTTTGATGTATGGGACATATGCTGCTCTGATTTTGTTTCCAAACACTTCTGCTTATCGTTGGGGGCCGCTTCGACGTCCACAATCGAACGAAAATCTCTTTCTATCTAAGTCCATTATCCGTAACGTAGTAAGACAGGTCCGTTCGAATTTCGACTTTCATATAAAGTTCTAGTGGCAAAAATGAGCACTGATCGACAAATGACTGCACAATAGTGCACATGACAAATAGGTTTGCGACTTTAGGTAAGGAAGAAATCACTTTCCTAGTTTTCTCAAAGGTTACAAAATTCAAAATGAATTTCTTTAAAAAAGTGGATACTAAAAAATCAAGGTTTTGAAATTACGTTACAGGGCATTCAAATTTTTTTTACGCAATAAAAAATTTTCAGGTGATAACCAGGTTTGTCAAGGTTTTCGGGTCAAATCACCACCCTGTAAATGCTCCTCTAACTAACGCTAGTTGACATTTCAAGTTTAATTTTTCATATATTAATTTCAGTTGATAAGGTGCCTTTCTTCAATTGGATCCCTAAATCAGTTTTCATGCCATATAAACATAGGTATTGACCTTAAAGATTAGAACTTTCAAACCGTTGTCTCTTTATTAAAAACTCGCTGAATTGATTCGAAAAAGAATCATATTACGAATAAAAGTAGATACAGAAGCGTAAGCATGTTAAGCAATATTTGAACGCTTTAAAATACATTTCAAACATTTCGTGATCATTTTTCGAAGGAATAATGCGAAACAAGCCTTAGAAATCCTACAAAAATTCAAAAGGATCACGGACAAAAACCTTTTTCTCTATATTAAAAGTGCATTGACTTGCTTTTTAAAACGAATCCTTATACGAGTTTATATTTTTTTAATTTTAATTACACAAATATCTTTTAAAAATATATGCAATTGCGGAAAGTAAGCAGTTCCACACGAGTGTGAAGTTTACTGTACGGCCCAGAGGCGAATCGACAGGGAGTTGTAGGCGTGCTAAAGACAAAACAGTGTCATGTACAAAAAAACTTCGTAAGCTAAAACTAACAATTCTAGCCTTTATTATGACTTCGAAGTGATTTTCGAAATCTCCCACATAGCATACTTCTCGAAAAAACCTGGGCTTTTGTTTGGATTGGTCCGAGTGGTCGGGAAACCAAAGCAATTGAGGAATTTCTCGAATTTTCGACCTCGACTGTAACTCGTGCTACAATCAGGGAACGTGGTGGCAAAAAGTGAGACTGGTCGAATGCGGTAAGCATCGACAGAAACTCGACTCAAACACGCTTGGATGTTTTTAGTCATATCTCTGGAAGCCGTGAAGAATTTATGACTTATTTATTCTTATGTGTCGTATTAGGGTTTATATGATCTTTATTTCTTATAACATTTAAACATGTTTCTTAAATCTCTTACAATTCCTATAATTACTTCTACTCATTCTGCGATAACGCGTATTTCAATGGATGAACGAAAGAGGGGTGGGGCGATAGGGGAAAGGACGAATGAAAGGAGATGGGAGAGAGGAGGGAGGGGAGAGATGGGGGAGTGTGGGAGAGAGCGCACGCCATTCAAATTGAGAGATCATGCATTTCATATTCTCCTTCTTGTCCCAACACCTTCATTTTTTATCATAAACCATTTATTATATCTTGATTCCTCAATCATCCCTCATATTTTTACTACCTGCGTTTCCCTGTTTCTTTTCTCCAATTATTCATGATGTGCTCCCAGCCCATCTCCTATATCTCTATCCCTAAAGAATTCTCTTCTTTCTTCTGCCCATATCGTTAAATGTATCGCCCTGATTTCCCCCTCCTTTATCTCTTTCCAATACTTTTTCGCTAACTCCCCTCCTCTTTTCCGCTCTAATGCTTAATTTATCTGTTTGCGTTTCCTCTTTTACTATGTATCCCGTCATCTTCGAATCTATCCATAACGATCACCTTATATACATTTCTTGTTATCTCTCAACCTCTTCAAAAAGTAAAAAATATCTCTATGAGGGTCAACAGATGCCGAATTTTATAAGATTTCTAGCCGTTCTTTAAAAAAGTGTCTAGCTTTACTTCACACTCGTTTGAAATTTCGAATGTTTCCCACACGGCTTACAATATACTATGTTTCCATATTCTAATAAATTCATATGACCTACTCTTAAAAGTTGCCTACTCTTACATAGTTTACCCTACTCTCTAGATGTTTCTTCGTTTACTTAAACAGCGATGCTTTGCGTTTGCAATATCAGTGTTACAATAGGAATTAAAAATGTGGTCAGTCTGACCAGTGGATTGTGACTAGAAAGCAATATGTTTGCTACTTTGCTACTTTGAGATATGCTTCTCACCACAGTTTTATTGGATAATAATATTACTATATATGTATTTACAGGAGGGTACGCGTACGAACCAGTACCAAGTACATCCAGTGCATCCCTAGAAGACGAAAATGAACGAATCACTGATGAGCTCAAAGATAAAATTCATGCCCTTAAGTCATTGTCCATTGACATTGGTGCTGAGGTGAAATACCAAGATAAAATGTTACATGGAATGGTAATAGATCAATATTGAGTTGTTTAGGTTATCGTGTAAATATTTTAAGTAAATTATAAACTTATGTTTCATTTTAGGACGAGGATTTCGAAAGAACTGGAGGCTCTTTATCTTCATCTATATCTCGCGTTCTACGACTAGCAAAGGGGGGACATAATTATTATATTCTGTACCTGTTTTTGTTTTCGATAATGGTATTCTTCATCTTATGGATATTTCTAAAACTTAAATGAGATAAGCTGATATTTGTATCACGTAAAGTTTATACCTTTTATCAATAAAGCAAATAAAATAAATGTACGATATACAAATTTAAATTATATTTAATATAACGCTGCTGGATAAAAATGGTAACATTTTCACATGTTTGTCTAAAACTTGGTATAAGGTGACTTCCGTTTCCGACATGAAAGGTTTGGGTGAGGTTAGTTTAGATGGCGTGGGGAGCTATTTGTAGTCGAGTAGAAGCATGAGGGCGGGGTAGAGGGAGAGAGAGAGAGAGAGAGGCACGGAAGAAGGTCAGGGTGGGATAGGGTAGAGAGTTTGAGTAAGGTACGATAGCGAATTTAGGTAGCCCTGTAGCGTTACAGTATACGTAAAATACGGTGGTCAATGCAGGCAGAGAAGAAGGGTAGGTGGGTTACTTGGAATCGGTTTAATGGATAACGGAGATAAAGATAGAAAAGAGGAAAGGAATTCATATCAGGAAGTATTTTGTACGCCGAAAAATTAGAAAAAATAGAGGAAGGCAAGGCAAAACCATAGAAAAATGATAGAAAAGGAGTGATTGAGGACAAAGAGTGTGGGTTCAATCGGGGGATTTATTAATTATTATTAATATTTTGATTGCTTGAAAGATTCGAAAATTTGAAGAAAACCACCGGAAAAAGATAAGGACGGAACGAAGGATGAGAAAGATAAGGGGAAACAAGAAGAAAGAACTCAAAATAGAGGGCCGATAAAAGATGAGAATTTAAATTTAAAAGATATGCGCAATACGATGATTAGAGGTCACAGAGATAAAGGAAAAAATCTGGAAGGAAAGGGGAAAGGAAATAAAAAAAGACATTTGAAAGGAAATCGCCGAACTTAGAAAAGTGATACGGAAATGGGAAGAAGTAAGGTAAAATTTGGAAGAAAGGATGCAGAATTTAGAACAAGGACTAGAAAAGCAGGAAGAGACTAGTGAAAAGCTAGAAGAGTTGGAAAGTACGATAGAGAAGGTAGAAACCTTAAACCGGGAATTTGATGGTGGGAAGTGTGTGAATTAGCATAAGCAAATGTTGAGGAAAATAGAGAGAAGAATAGAAAGGAAAGAGAGAGAGAGAGAGGAGGGGAAAGTAAAAACATAGTGATAAAGGCTTTAAGATTAGAGGGGAAGGAACTGACAAAAGTACTAAAAAGGATAGATGCAAAGGAAAAAGTAGAGGAAGTGAGAAGTGTAGGAAAGGTAGGGGGACGAGGAGAGTAAGTGGCTCTGGTGTAATTCAAGAAAAGGTAATATAAGAAGAAAGCGATGAAAAAGAAAAGGGCATTATGTGGAAGCTCGGAGAGAATAATAGAGGATGATTTGACATGTGAAGATAGGAATATGCAGTATAAGTAAAGAAAAACAGCGGAAGAGGAAAAGAAAAAAAAGGAACGTGGGTTTGGTATGGGAGAATATAGATCAAAGGTATATGGTGGAATTAGGACGATGAAAGGGAATATTTAGTCAGAAGTTTGGTAATGAGGGACTAGAAGAAAAAGTAAGGGAAGAGAGGAAAATAAGAATTATTAGGAAAAAAAAGGAGACGAGAAACGAAAGAAGGGAATAATGGAAAAACGGACGGTATGCTACAGGAATGTAGCAGGCTTGGGAACAAAGGATAGGAAATTTATAAGTAATTGGAACAATCGGAGGTGGTAGTAATCATGGAGACGTGGATAGATGAAAAGGGATGGGAAAGAGTAATTGGAAGGTTACCAATAGGTTACAGATAGCAGGTTCAAATTGCAATGTAGAAGAATCAAAAAGGCAGATCCATGGGAGGAGTGGTGAGGGGAATAAGCCAGGAATGTATAACAGGGTATGATGGGAAAGAGATGCAAGAAGAAAAAGAAGGATTAATAGTAGAAGAGGTAAAGGTGGAAGTTGATATGTGTAATATAGTGGAAGTGAGGAGAATAAAAGGTTTGAAGAAGAGGCGGAGAAGGCTAGGACGGAAGGAAAGGTTTGGAAGGTAGTAAATAGAGAGAAAAAGAAGGAAAAGAGTAAACCAGGATACTGAGATGGTAGAACGGAAAAAATATTGTATGTATTTGCTAGTACCTGTAGCGAAGAAAGTTAGAAAAGAGGTAAGGGAAAGAGGCGAGGAAGGGAACATAACAAGGGAAGAAATAATCGGAGAGGTTAAAGAAAATAGTTGATTAAAGCCACCGAATCAGACAGGGTTTAAGAAAGGAATGGGGGTATTGAACATATATGTTCTGAATTATTTGGTAAGTAAAAGAATTAAAATGGTGAAAGGGAGAATCATAGCAATGTTCGTATATTTAAAGGCGGCGTTTGAACGATTTTTGTGTGTGTCGTTGAACGTCACAGCCAAGTACTTGTTTATATAATATGCTTATAACAATCATGTTAAATCTTAAACTAGTTATTAATTTTAATTAAGTGTATCTACATTTATTGAGTTGCATAGCGAATTTATTTTAATTTTTTTCTCATGGATAAAAAATAATATTGTTGAAATGGCTTTTTTCACATTTTATTTCTGTAAATATTAAAGTCTATAGCCAGAAATTAAAAAGTCAGACACAAATTCATTCAAAAGTATTCAATGTTGAACATTTCTGAAAAGGAAATATCGAAATCGGTTAAGAATTGTAGACTGTAGTGGACTATGAACAGTAAATTCCAGATCGAGCACTGTGCTTTGCAAGAACCGTAAACGGTTATATAGCGCGCATGCTTGACTTGTTGTTATTTTCACAATATACGAGAAACTGGCAAGAATGTGCAGTGTGCCCCCGTATGACAAAGTAGACATTGTAGGGAGGATGTTGGTACCAAACTTTTATTGATATAGCGTATTATGCCGCGTTATTGCTGTTTTTCAGCAGCATAAGAAAAAGTGGTAAATGACGTCAATCGTTATTGAGCTATACCCCAGATACAAGCTCCCAAGATATTAAGTTTATTAATATGAGTAAACAAAGTTTGTTGTATAAGAGTTAGTCAACTGCAAGAAAGATCGCCAAGAATTTCGAGAAAATCGTAACTAAAGATAGCGATATCACAGTATGACAGACATTTGTTTGTTGAAAATGCGAAACAAGAAAATATATATTTTTTTCATTAAATGATAATAATTTCAAGAAATATCACTGCTAAAAGGCTGAAAAAAGTTATGAATACGTTAAATATTTAACTAACGCTTTATTCAGAAAGTTTTACTTCAATTATTGTATCCATAAATTTATATTTTGAAAAAATCATTTTACAACAATGTGTATTTGATTTTTTAATAATTTTTTGGCAAGAAACCCCTTTTCGATAAAAATGTTGGTTATCTAATATTACACTGCCACCCTACAACTACAGACAACTTTTGTATTTATCCAGTATGTACCCCTGAGTTTATACCTGCATTACTTTCATACTTTACAAATAGAAAATATTTTCTCTGTTTCATATAAACACATGTATCTTTACCAGCAAAATAGCTAGCTGAATGTCGTGGGAGACCTTATCTAATTTATGAGATGCATGGGCTTCAACCAGTTTCGGCTATATTTATATAGCATAATCTGATGCTGCTTTATGTTTCAGGCCTTTAGGCGTAAGTGACTAAGCTTTAACATTGCTATCGTCTGTAAGAGCATTTTTGAGTCTCGGTACAATCCCCAAACTTGAAATTGCCCTTTGTAACTTCAATTTAACTGAGTGATGTCAAAATTCTAGTTTTCAGGGCGCCAGCCGCTATTGAAAAATTCTATTCAAATTTTTCGAGTCAATCTTCATTAACGACGAATTTATTATTCAAGAAACCAAGAATTGAGTCAGAAAAAATACAACTAAAAAAATGTATCCAGTTCAGAGAAATAGAATGTGGAAGTTTACAATCTCAAAGTGACAGTAACCTAAAATTGGAGCAGGCTCGGTTAAGGATCACAATAAAAAGTGCAATTATTAGTTGGAAAACAAAACAAAAACTTACTACCAAGATATTGAGTTGCTAAATTAAGAGGAAATTACTTTGATTAGAAGAAGTTAAGCAATTCCGAGTAAATCATTCCAGAATTTGTAGGCTTAAATTTTAATGAGTTTTGAAAATTGTCTTTGGATAACGACTAAAAATCTATTTTTCAACTAAAAAAAATTAATAAAAATTTGCTCCGGAGATATAGGGAGGCTGGATAAGAATAAAAAATTTTCATAAAGAAACAAGTATTCTGCTCCGTGAAAATAAAGATTTAGTGTGACGGTATCGCACTGTAGCAAACGAATTTTCGCTAAAAGGTCTGTAAAAAGGAGAAAGGTATATGTTTCCTCGTAAATAAAGGATAATAATTTGAAGAAATATCCGTTCTGATTGCAAGGCAAAAAGTTAGGTGAAAAAGAAACCTTACAAAATTGGCTTTTTGTAGAAAATGAATATTTATCATTTTAGGTTGGCATTTAATTGGTACTTTGGTGCTAAAAATGTGACAAATAGCGTAACGCGGTGGCCAGACATTCGTTATCAATCCTCCCAAGCTTGTATGAATTGTTGAAATTAATTATCAGACCGCGATAATGCCCATGGCCAGCATGGGATCAAATTAGAAACCAGTTAAGGAGCGAGTTATATATTTAATGTATTGTGTCCTGAATGAGTGTGAATTGAGTTTCTTTATTCGACAAAAGATCTTTATTTTTGTTTTAGGAAACCGAACTTAGAAAGAGTTTATTTTTGTTATTAATTTTTGATAACTAACGATTTACCTGTCACTCCTAATTAGGTGAGACTAGGTACCTGAAATTGAAAGCTAAGGCGGACCTGACGCCCTATACCAGTTTCGAGAATCCCAGAGTCCCATCGGTCTGGAAGGTCCAGCAGGAAAAACACAATCATCACGCACTACGCCACACACACCACTACACTTTGACAAGCTGACCACACACATCCACTGCCACGTTAAACTATCGGCGATCACGGGGTCCATCCGATTATTAAATAGCCGGCTCGAAAATAATCCAAAATATCAGGATTATTAGTGGTAAAGTACCAGGCCATGGTAGACCTGATACAGCACCTACCGGGCCGAGGTTCTGGCGGGAGCGGACAGGAGCAGGCAAGGTAAGAAAACGCAGGAAAGCGTCAGTTCCATGTTGGCCATCGGCTCATTATGAGGATTGAGGATTCGATGTCAAAACAATTTGGACGAGCCCATTTTCCCGCCAGGGTGGCGTTGCAAAAATTGTCGGTGGACCCTGGGTTTCCAAGTTTGAGGTAGGCGTCCGACTTTTCTTTCCTCCAGTTTTTCTTCTTTTTCTTGTTCGGATTTTCTGGCTTTTTTTAGTGTTAATGATGCGGTTTTCGATTGAAAAATTGTACTTTTGAGAAGCATGGCTTCCCATGAGAAAGTTTTGTTAGCGTATCAGGCCCTCCGCCAAACTTAAAAACTTTAAGCTTGTATTAAGAAAGTTGAAATTTAGATTCTTTGTGCCTTTGTAGGATTAAGCTCTTTAGGTTAGTGGTAATTCTTGCTCTTTACGGAAAATGGGTTTGCTCATTTGCGGCTCCGGTTGCATAACGTATAAGCCTTAAATTATGATCCTTCTGGTCTACTACCTTTATTTCACTATCGTAAATATTAAACAATACCAAGTAGAATAAAATATATCTTTTTCTAATTTTACAAAAATAATGGGTCGATAGCATTTTTCTCGCCTCACATAATCCCTCTACCCCTGAGCTAGGGAATTTCTTAAAAGCTTTTAGTGGTTTCAGATGAATTGAATTGACTATTTTTCTGGCGCCAACCGAGCATCACTAGGAATTTTCAAGGTAATTATAATTTAAAATTTTCCACGTCGCCACACCTTATATCGAGGTTCCTGAACTTATGTCCCATAAAGCAGGGAAAATCGTTATAATAGTTTTATTTCAGGGTTTTTTTTTTTTTTTTTTTTTTTGTAAAGAAGTATTTTATTATTCTACTGTATTTAAAACCTGATAGGAAATGGAGCCTCGGTGGCTCAGACGATAGCTCGTCAGGCTTCCGTGCAGGAGGACAGGGGTTCGATCCCTGAGCCGGTACCAATGGAAATTTTTCTATGTACTTCAACCGGGGCTCCGGTGGTTTGGAACCCACCTTAAGCTGTAGGTCCCATCAGAAGAGGCTGGTTACGTACCAAGGTGTAGGCTCCATGTCAAGGGGACTAGCCTTGGGGGTCGAAGTCGACTTTGAGAAGACTCGAAAAATCAGTCACTACGGGGGACTCTTGCACTTGAGGCTCCTATGGGGGACTCCTGTGCTTCAGGCACCTACGGGGAACTCTTGCTCGGCGGACGCTGGCCAATTTCGAGCAATGAACACACACATACACTTAAATAACACCCCTGGCCGACCGGCTGAACGCTAGCGTTACGCTACAGCGTAACCATAAAGTAATCTTAAAGTAATCTCGAATTATAATGAATAAAAGAAACAAAATAAATATCTAAATTGTTGCAATTATAATTGTACGTTAAAATGTACGTTTGAAGGTCATGCCGTAATTGCAATAAGTTTATTTTTTAGCGTTAGAAATTAAAACATAGTGTCTGTCATTGAAGTCTGCTAAAGGCGACTTTAAGCGCATCTGAGTAGATCTGAGTATATGCGCTTGAAGTCGCCTCTAGCAGACCTTCAATGTCAGCCACTATGTTTTTTTAATTCCTAACGCTGAAAAATAAACTTATTGCAATCATGGCATTACCGTCTAACGTAAATTTTAACGTACAATTATAATTGCAACAATTTAGATATTTATTTTGTTTCTTTTACTTATTATAATTCGAGATTACTTTAAGATTACTTTAGGGTTACTTTATGGTTACGCTGTAGCGTAACGCTAGCGTTCAGTCGGTTCGCCAGGGACACCATGACAGTGCTTCGAATCTGTGCATCTAACAGATTACCTCAGAGGGATCGCTCCGTCCACCCTAGCCTGCTAGTAGGGAGGCTGCCGAATGGCAGAGTGAGTGGGGGCCACTTGGCCACAAACAAGTAGGACGTCATTTACTGTGCGATAGGTACGCATGGCACCTGAGAGGTATATTCTCAGAACGTTGTAACAACGTAACCCACCGAGATCTAAAAACATTCGGCGAATATGGCCGGATTCGGAGTATTGCCTTTCGATAAACACGGGTGTGGCACAATAGGCTTTATAGCTTGAGCGCCAGGGGTGGGACCTCACGGGGCTCCCACCTGCATTACAAACAAACAAAGGAAAAATGCTACGAAGAGGAATATGGTCAGAAAAATCTGTTTTTGAATTATCAATATTTTCATTACTATAATTAAAATGATATTTCGTGAAAATCCTTCTAACGCAACAAGTATTGGATTTTTAAAGAATTTTTTGTCCGATCCCCCTTGAAAACGCGCCATTGCACATGCGCACTCCGCCGCCGGGCCAACATGAAATTTTACGCCCGCTACATAATACTTTACGCCCGCTAAATAACACTTTACACCTCGTGCGACTGCCGACCTCGCTTCGCTCGGGCGGCAAGTTCACGCTCGTCAAAATAGCCTTCTTTACGCCTAAAGAAATTTTTAGCGACCGCTCTTTCCCTGACTCAACTCGCGAGGTCACCGCTCTCATGACAATCGAATCAAAAGAAAATTAATATTGACTACGTTTTATATTTAAAAGAAGTGTAGGTTGGATACCTACATGGTACATGCCGGTAAAGAAATCTTCGTTCCTACTGTTTAAGAAAAGGTGTTGGAATGATTGTGTGGAGTCGACAGCGAAGAAGGATTGACGGAACATTGCCCACGATTGTCACACGAGTTCCAGAGTATATTTTCGCAAACGAAATACCTGTTTATTTAACACAGGAGTTTTAAATTACGTTCCTAGATGTTTTTAATCTTGGAGAACTCTCAGTAATTAATCGGTACAAAAAAAATATAAATCTTACTTATTCTAGATTCTATCTATACATCTAGAGTGTCACAGCCTGCCCTGCTGGAAGTAAAGAGGTAGAAAGAGATCGAACTTTTCTATCTCTTCCAAGTATCCATTTTGCATCCCCAATACGCTAACTCTTTCTATCCACCATTCTTTCCCCGTGTCCGGTAATATCTATCTCTTTCTATCCCTAAGCCTATATTTCTTTAAATTTTCATCTCCTATCCTTAAGTCTATCTCCACGATAAAATTTTTATCTCTTTCTAACCCTAAGTTTATCTCCATGCTAGCCATTTTTATCTCTTTCTATCCCTAAGTCTATCTCGGATAGAAATTTTTATTATTTATCTCTTTTTATCCCTAGGGCTATCTCTCCCTGCAGAAAACTTCATCGTTTTCTATCTTTTAGGCTATCTCTTCCTGCTATGTATTTTAAACTTTTTGAATACCTCGATTTATCTATTTTGTTCTCGATTATTCTTTTGTTTTCTATCCTTCAGTCTATTTCTCCATACAAAATGTTTGTGTCTTCTTGAATACCTGAGATCCCCGAGTCATCTCTCCTTACCATAAAATAAAGCAGTACCGTTTCAAAACATCTTATATCGTTCTATAATTTTTCCATAAGGATTTTTATACTTAGGAAAATAATCATCCTTATAGAAAACTGATATAAGGCGTTTTCAAACTGAACTATTTATTTTACAGAAAGGACAGATGCGGATCCATTGATACATAAAGATACAAAACTTTAGAACGGAGAGATCGACATATGATACAAAACATATGATTAATCAAAGACAAAACATAAATTCAGTTTTAGAACAAGATTAAAATTTCTAGTAGAGAGAGATAAAAACTAAGAGATATAAAAAGTGATGACGTTTTTTATCATGGAGATATTGATTGAAAGATAAAAAAAATATATGTAATCGAGGGCACGAAAGATATATTCAGGTACAGAGAGCGATTACAAATTTTTATCATGTATATGTGAGGAAGAAAATATGTCAGTAATTGCTATGGAAAATGTATCTGAAAGAGATTCTTCAAACTCAAAGGTAGCAGATTCTTCAAAAACGCTTATCCTTTCTAGTTCTTAATAATCTATTTGCCCTCGAAGAAAATGCTTATCTTCTCTTATATCTGAGTAATTTTTTGTAATATAGAGCTTTTCCATTTTAATTAAAAATGAATTTTTGAGAAATAAACGTTTAAAGTTTTTGTAATTTATAGTATAATTTATTATAATATTGGAACGTATATTATAATCCTTCTTTATAGGTACGTATATTTATCTTTTTTTAATCATAATCATATCCGACCGGTATAGAAGCTCAAGGTTGCACTTCTTCATCGCTTTCTAAAACAATCTCTTCATCTTCTTTATCCTTTCCATCCACGATTTTTGCGCCATTTTCATCCTATGGAATGAAACTATTTTTTTAATCTGATTGACTTGGAAATGTTTTCCGGAGAATTGAAATAACTTCAAAG
This sequence comes from Andricus curvator, assembly GCA_932195095.1. Lineage (NCBI taxonomy): Eukaryota > Metazoa > Arthropoda > Insecta > Hymenoptera > Cynipidae > Andricus > Andricus curvator. The sequence goes on along the minus strand of CAKNYM010047617.1, from coordinate 1,291 downwards.
GAAATTGTAGTTGATATACGCCTTCAGCGCAAAATAATAAAAAGAACCGATGAGCGAACTCACTATTTAGTTGGGAAGCACTGCAGCAAGTTGACTCTCTCATAATAGAAGGCTCAAGTTGGTTCCAAATATCTCCTAAGGCTGCGTCTCGTCTATCGGTTCATGACGACCTTGCTTACTCATCCGCTTCAGGTACCTAGAAATCGGACGTTAACAATGGGGCTGAGTCTCTCTCTTCCTCGTTCTCTTTAACTTGCGCGTCGAAACGCCTGTCTAACGCATACTTTTTTTTGTCTTATATAATAATTACAACCCTGTTATATTTACGTCATAGGGCACAATCTATATATAGATTTATGTGTGTATGTGTTTATAGGCAGATATGTGTATGCGTGTATTAATGGCATTGATTTTTACTATATATCATTAAGTATGGGATATGTGTGTATGTATGTATGTTTTAGATATTAGTTGGTCTTATGCGTACGATTATGCATCCTACTATCTGTTCCAATATAGAAATGTAAGAACTCCGACAGAATTTTAAAGTAATGTAACGCAGGAAGACGGAGAGAAACGTCAGAGCGGCTAGCTTGCAACAGGCATCACCGAGTAATGGCTAGGGACTGTCAAATCGATTCCGATTCCTTCGAAGAATCGATTCTTGGTGTCTGAGAATCGATTATTTGGAACCGAGTCTGAGCGGTCGAAAATCGATTCCGAAATCGACTCCCCAACCGATTCTTCGATTCTCTTCACCCCTCCCTCAAAATTATGCGTGACGATTGCCAGAGGGCACAGCACTGTCGAGTCGGGCACGGGAATGAAAGTGAGAAAGGGAGATCAGCCAATGTCTGGTCTACGTTGACACCAACACCAACTACAAACAATTGCGCATGCTCGCCCGATTTAGGTATTTTAAGTTATGACGTCATCTGGCAAGATGTCTGCACGCCGAGGGCCGAGCAAGAATACCAAATGCATGGGGCGATACTTTTATTTATTTTTTTAAATTGAAAACAAAAATTTTTTACCATAAGTTTCTTTAGGTATATTTTCTTAGGCTGTTCAACTAAATAATAAAATTGTTACGAATAAAATTATCGCTTTTATTATTTAATTGAATAGCTTCTGAAAAATAAAAGATAATCAACTTCAAATACCTAATAGTGCCTGATTCACGGTCCCGCGTAATTTTTTGTTTTAATTGAATAAAAGCTGCATAGTTTAATTGTTTAATAGTGAAACATTACGTTTGTAAATTTAAATTGTATAATAATGAGTTGGGGAT